>JABUQX010106234.1:37500-45000 GCA_015478945.1 Trachelipus rathkii | reverse complement strand
AGAGAGAGAGAGAGAGAGAGAGAGAGAGAGAGAGAGAGAGATGATGAGAGTGTGCGGAAAGCCGACTAACACTACCTCTCCTCAAAGGATATGATATGCGAATAGAAAGTTCAGAAGAGCAGCTTCAATTGTAAAAGTGACAGTGTAAAGAAAGTGATGCAACCGTTCGATGCTAGAAAGCGATGGGAGAGCAAGTTGTGAGAGCAGGAGAGTTGACATGTTAAAAAGTCTTAGACTCCACCTTGTCTAGGAGTGCTATAGGAGTGGACCACTCCAACATATGCAATGCACAATCCATAGGAGGACGAACAGCACTGATATATAGGGCAAGAGCTTCTGAAGGAGCCTCAGAACTCTCAACTTCTTTTTAGAAGCTAGTTTAGTAAGAGAAACAATTGGGACCCTTCCAAGATCACAAGAAAGGAAGTAGCAGAGAGAGAGAGAGAGAGAGAGAGAGAGAGAGAGAGAGAGAGAGAGAGAGAAAGATTACGAGAAATGGAAATACCAAGAATATTAAGATCAAACGAGTGTTTGAAGGAGATGTCATAGTTTTGTGAAAGATTATGTAGTGTAGATGATTAAAAAACTGAGGTTTTGTGGCGTTGAAAACAATCGTTTTTTTTTGGCCCAAACTAGAGATAAGAAAAATATCAGGAATAATTATCTCCAGTGCCTCCCTGCTAGCATTAACTATTTGTGTCGAGTAGGTAGTCTTTCAAATTGGAGGAAGTAATGAAGTGTAGAATCATCAGCACAAGAATTGATAGATTTGAAGAAAGAAAGGTGGTTGTCTACAACAGCAGCTATAGAACTGCCGAAAAGGAGTGTCAGCGAGAAGATCACACACAGAATGGATATATTCCGAAAGAGGAAAGTTTGGAAGTCTTTAGTTTTGTGTCAGACTCTTTTTAAAAGCTTTTGATATTTCTAGACCCACAGCAAAAGATTTACCGAAAAGTCAGAGAGAAGGGAAAGAAGATCAACAGTTAAGGGTTCTTTTCGGAAACCAAACTGGCAATCTGAGATATAATATTAAAAGATTTAAGAAGTTTCTAAATCTTCATGTTAAGGATAGATTGGATAACTTTTCAGACAAAAAAAGTTAAAGCAACTGAAGATAGATGGAGAGTTGACAAGGATTTACTTTCTTCGGCACAGGCTATATATATATATGGCTCAGTGGACATCTATATTTACTTGATCGTTAAGAGCTTGCGTTCGATCCCCGAACTCAGATACCAGGACGGAAATGAAAAACTCGTTGTAATAGATTTTCTGTATTCACAGTTTACGACAAAGTGTGTTATTGCGCTAATCTCAATGCCCACAAATCATATTTCTCTCATTTTCATACATATCTCAGGTTCAGACCCATGATCAGTGATGACCTTATGCATCATAAATGAAGCTTGAGCTGAAGGGGGTAGGGGTTTGCTATAAAATTTCATTTACTAAGTACCCCTTCAACAAGGGGGTTTTTAACTTATGAGTCGCGACCCGAACTTGGGAAGCCGAGACTTCCGAAACGGGTCGTCGTATCTTCTCAGGAAAAAATATCTTAAATTAATTTATTTATATCTTAATTTTAAATTTAAATTTATTTATTTAAATTTATTTATGTATATTTTAATTTTAAATTTTAAATTTTCTTCGTGTTTATCACTTGTTAAAGAACAAAATTGTTGCACATGTTGAAGAGCATTTTTTTATACTCTGGGTAATAATGAATAATTACTACACTAATTTTTATTTTTATATTATTAAATTAACATTTTTAATTTCAAAACAGACTCATGGGTCGCGAAGTTGATCGTCTTGATGATTTTGATAGAGGCAGGAAAAGATAAAGAACCTTGCCTTAAGTTATTTAGTTATGAAAAACATATAGCTCAGTTTTTCCCTCCTTTAGATACGGAAAAAGAATAAGGACCCTCTCTTACACACACACACACACACACACACACACACACACACACACACACACACACACACACACACACACACACACACACACACACACACACACACACACACCCACACACACACACACACACACACACACACACATATATATATATATATATATATATATATATATATATATATATATATATATATATATATATATATATATATATATATAATTTGCATTTAAGGTAATTTTATTGTACTTTATGATATAATAATAATAATAATAATAATAATAAAAGGAAAAATAGTAATATATATAAATATATATATATATATATATATATATATATATATATATATATATATATATATATATATATATATATTAATAATAATAATAATATATATTTATATATATTTTTGTATATTTATTTTTATAAAAACAAAAAAAATAATAAAAATAATATATATATATGGAGTTATATATATATATATATATATATATATAATAATATATAATGTACCCAATAAAAATAATAAAAATATATAATATATATATATATATATAATAATATATATACTAATATATATATATATATATATATATATACTATATATATATAAATCTTTATATATATATATATATAATATATATATAATAATATATATATATAGCTTTTTTTATCTGTACAGATCTGTGATATATATAATATACATATACATAATATATTTCTTTCTTTTATATATATATATATATATTTATATATATATATATATATATATATATATATATATATATATATAATATATAATAATATATATATATATATAATAATAATAAATAATATATATATATATATATATGTTATAATATATATATATTTATAATATAATATATATATATATATAACTAATAATATATATATATATATATATAATATAATAATATATATATATATATATATATATATATATATATATATATATATATAATATATATATATATATATATATATAACCCCTACTTTTGCAATTTCCCTTTAAATATAATGACTAATAGTGAGCCGACAACACAAAGAAAATACTTCTACAACCTCTGCAATAAAATTGTTCCAACTTTTATTTCATTTTACCAAACAATTAAAAAAAATAATTTCGTACAACTGGTTTTATGTAAAAACAAAAATTTAAACATATAATGGCTGTTTGGTTTCTATAAAATATATTTCATTCAACACCACAAAAACATTTTATATATGAACTTATGAAGAAACTTGGCAATAATTCTTAACGTTATTTTTAGAATAAATTTAAGCAAGTTGGGAGGGATTTCCCAAATCCACTTCATGGATTTAAAAAGGCCGCTTTATGTATTTAGTAAATCCGCTTCATGGATTTAAAAGCCCACTTCATGCATTTACAAATCTGCTTCATGAATTTAAAAAACCGCTTCATGGTTAAAAAGCCCGCTTCGCGATTTAAAAAAACCCACTTCATCGATTTCCCAAATCTGCTTCATGGATTTAAAAAGGCCGCTTCATGTATTTAGTAAATCCGCTTCATGGATTTAAAAAGCCCGCTTCATGCATTTACCAAATCCGCTTCATGAATTTAAAAGCCCGCTTCATGGATTTACCCAATCCGCTTCATGGATTTACCAAGTCCGCTTCATCTGAAGCCTTATGGGATGTAATCTTTTCAGTAGGTAGCAAATAACAAAGGACATAATGATCGAAGTTTTTATAACTATCCAATGTTAGCAATAATTTGTCTTTCTACAAAAGTTATCATTTATAATTATCGATTTAAAATCCTTCATTGCTACAAAGGCAAATTTTAATTCATAGAATTATATACAGTATATATGCCTTATATCGCATATATATATATATATATATATATATATATATATATATATATATATACTATATATATATATATATATATATATATATATATATATATATATATGTACTGTGTGCTGTTGATGTGTATGTGTGTGTGTGCGTGTGTGTGTGTGTGTTTGTTCGTGTGTGTCTGTATGCGCGCGCGTGTGTGTATTTAAAGCTACTTCTAAAGAGGCTTGTTGGCAGAATTATTCGACTGCTTATCAAGAACAAATGACACTGAGATGCTTCACAGATAAAGAATCTCTCCACCTGCCATTCGAACGGACGAAGGAGTCAAGAGATCATCTAAAAACAAAACCTTCAAAACCGGTTTAATGTATTGTGAGATATTTATAGAAAAAAAATAGAAATAAATAAAAGAAGTGAAGGGAAAGGAACATCTTTCCGAATGCTATCGTCGATGCTGATGTTTATTCAAGATTTCACAAAGACATGGAACTAATAAAATTATATATATATATATATATATATATATATATATATATATATATATATAACATATATATACATATATATATATATATATATATATATATATATATATATATATATATGTGTGTGTGTGTGTGTGTGTGTGTGTGTGTGTGTGTGTGTGCGCGTGTGTGTGTGTGTGTGTGTGCGTGCGTGTGTATTTGTGTGTGTGTGTGTGTTATTTTTGTGTGTGAGGGTGTATGTGTGTGTTCGTGTGTGTCTGCTTTCGTTTAGTAGCGTACATGTATAATTGTATATATTATCTTGTGCGCTATTTTAATGGCAAAAGAAGCACTCTAACAACTGGAAGAAGAAGACTTGGTCTACTCGACAAAGGACATTTTCGGTTGAAAGGTCACAAAAATCCCGACATTCAAGTCTGGCCAATTTTCGATGCACGATAAATTCGTGAGAGATTCGGCAGCGATCCTACTCGATCTATTCGATCTATTCATGAGAGAGAGAGAGAGAGAGAGAGAGAGAGAGAGAGAGAGAGAGAGAGAGAGAGAGAGAGAGAGAGAGAGAGAGAGAGAGAGAGAGAGAGAGAGAGAGAGAGAGAGAGAGAGACTTTCAATTCCCTCTTTAGAAAAGGTAAAAATGAGAAATAGAGAACGATGGAGATGGAAGAAGCCAAAAAGAAGTTGATTAATTACTTCAAATTCGATAAAGACAATAGAAATAGATATTTTGTTTTGGGGTTTTAACATTTATTTATTATTTGGATTTTGGGACTTATATAACAAACCATTGGATTCATTAAAACAAAGACTAACTCACAACTGATTGCCTCTATACATGAACAAGAAAACACACACACGCTATATATATATATATATATATATATATATATATATATATATATATATATATATATATGTATATATATATATATATATATATATATATATATATATATATATATATATATATATATATATATATATATATTTATATTTATATATATATGTGATTATACCCTTTTTGAAGCAAGCTGTTAATAAAATTTTGAGCTACCGTGCCACTAATTCACATTTGAATCTCGCATCTCGCAGAATCTAAGGCAGTTTCGCTTATCGCCAGAGTAAGACGATTTTATATCTAACAACAAGAAGAAAGGAGATAATTTTTGTTTTCTTGAAAAAAGCACGAAAACGTCAGCAAAGTTTCTTTGAAAAATGTTGTTGCAGCGTGTGTGGCAATTATATATATATATATATATAATAATAATATATATAATATATATATATATATATATAATATATATATATATAGTATATATATATATATATGATATATATATATATCTTGTGACTAATATATTAAAATTTTAATATACTGTAATATATATATATATATATATATTATATATATATATATATATAATATATATATATAATATTTGTTCCGCCAAGTAGAGCATATACATATAGATAATATATAACATTTATATCAATATATCCTATTATATATAAGAATATATATATATATATATATATATATATATATATATAGTATATATATATATATATATAATATATATATATATATATATATATATATATTATTTACTAATATATATTATATATATATATATATATATATATATATATATATATAATATATAATATATAGTATATTATATAGTATATATTATATATAATATATATAAATATAATATATATATATAGTATATATATATATCATATATATATATAGTACTCTTTTACAGGCTCACATTTTTTTCATGAAGAATCTTGTGAGGTCGCTTCTTTTCTCGATAATTTCCTTCATAGACTACTATTATAAATAGGAAATTTGAAGGCCTATTCAGCTTCCTATTTACCATTATTAAAAATAATAATTTCGCATCTAAAACTAATAAATACATTATTTCGTAACGATTTATTAAAAAGAGAAAAGAAATTAAATAAAAACTAAAAATATATACTATATTTAAGCTGAATCTAATTGTGCGTGTGTGCATAGGTGTGTGTGTGTGTGTTTGTGTGTGTGTGTGCGTGTGCGTGTGCGTGTTGTAGAATTGTGTGTGTTCGTGTGTATGTGTTGTGTGTGGTAGTGTGTGTGTGTGTGTGGTCGTGTGTGTATAGGTGTGTGTGTGTGTGTTGTGTGTAATTGTGTGTTATGTGTGTGTGTGTGGTGTGTGGTATGTATCCTGAATAAATGAATGTCTTTGTGGGTGTCTGTCAAAAATTACTAACAAGCTCATCTCTATTATGCTAATAGAAATAATATAAATTATTCGCGCTCGTAATTAGCAGCTACGTCGCCCTTATCGAAAAACAAAGTCAAATATTTAATAATTAGAAGAACTTTTGAGAATCAAAGGCGCAAATTAAGCGAAGTTCGCACCATCGTCTATTCTAGAGGAAAATTTAAAAATTATTTGTTAAGGGCGTGATTAGTTTAGTTAAATATTTAGACTACCTTAAATATATATATATTATATATAATATATATAGATATATAATGATATATACTATATATATATATATATATTATATATATTTATAGTATAATATTAATATATATATATATATATATATATATATATATATATATATTAATATATATAGAAAATTGTTAGTTTGAGTCACTAACTATATTTAGATGAAAATGCATTTAGTAAAATTAGAAGAATATCAGTAAATAAGGTAGTAAGGAATAATCTTCAGGTTTGTAATAATTTTACAAGAAACAAATTTTGTAAAAAGTATTAACAAAAACTGAAGATTATTCCTACTACCTTATTACTGATAAATTTCTTCTAATATTAATTACTAAAGGCATTTTCAATATATATATATTATATATATAATTATATATAATATATTATATTATATATATATAATATATATATAATCCTTTATATCAATAATATATATATATATATATATATATATATATATATATATATTTAATATGGTGCTCTTCTCCTCAGGAACGCTGCGTTAATAAATTACTGTTGTCTTTAAATTCCAGAAGATGGTGATTCTTTCATTTCATAACGGAATTCCGCAAAATCTATTCTTCTTGATCCTAAGAAGGTGCAACTGTTTATAGTTCTTCTACTTCACACTCTTTTTTGACATTTTGCAAAAAAATGTAACCTTAACTTCCTATATCCCTCCTCTTGTTTCTTCTGGCGGCACAGCTGTTGTTTTGCCTTCTGTTAAAGCTGAACCAGTAG
>JABUQX010106234.1:27500-32500 GCA_015478945.1 Trachelipus rathkii | reverse complement strand
CTCGACTTTACACAATTTCAAAGTCATTTGGTTCCATCCTGAATACTTTGAAATTGAGGGTTAAAAGTGATTTTCGAGGTAGATCGGAAAAATGGATGCTTACTTCTCTATTCTATAACCAACCCGTCAGGTACTTCGGTAGAAAGTCACGTATGCGGCTGTAATTTAGTTTTTGACTTTATCTTTAATCTACCACCTATTTTCCTTATTAATTATTGAAATAAATATTTACAAGATCAATTAATATTCACCTTGCTAAAATTCAACATTTAATACCATTTTTTTAAATATATTTTAAAATTACTATCTCCATCTTTGCACTATACTTTGAAAATAAGGGGATTTAAAATAAAGCTCTACTCACCAGTCCTTTCCTGAGCTGAGTGAATCCACTGAGTTTAGGTATTATTTATAAGCAGTAGAATTAAGCATAGATATATGAATAACAAATATATAAAATATATAATGAACGTAACAGAAAATAAGCAAGCAAAGCAAAAAAAAATTATAAATAGCCTGCTTCAGTTCAGCCATGCATGGTATCCCTTTAGAACAAATATAATTTATATCCCCCAAAAAATCCAAGTTAAATAAAAAATAATTGCTTACTTTAATTATAGATTTATATGATATCTTGATACCTTACTGCCTTTTTACTTTTTGATTTATTCTTCTTACCTCTTACATTAATAATCGTCTTTTCTTAATAGCACTAATGAGGGCAAGATTACCTCTCCGAATAGTCCTTTATTTATATTTCTTCGTCCTTTATCACAATTTCTCTTTTAGTTTCTACAATGTATAAAACATTTGTTTTACTATTAATCACTGAAATAATTAGACATAAGAAAACAATCATTCTTATATCTTTTTCTCCCCTCCTTTCCCCTTTTTTTCCTTCCACATATTCTTTATACCATTCACATCAACTCTACTCTTTGTAAAGACATCAGCCAAATGGTTCTTAGTATCCACCCATTCCACCCTTGTAATCTTTTCCCCCTCTAACATCCATCTGATCCATGCTACATCTATTTTTAACCCCATACTCAACACCTTCGTTTCAGAATAAATTGCATTCTTTAGACTTAGAGTTTTACTATCAGTATATTCATTTATAGGTAATTGTCACCCTCAATTACCTCTCTCCAACATTCCTCCAAAAATAGACCCGCTTCACTCCTTCTATAACCCAATTGCTTCAGACCTCTTATTAGTGACCGACCTAGCAACCCTTTTCATGATCTTGATTTCCAGGCGCTTTTTTGAGTGCTACTTTAAAATGATATTATGAGAATTTCATTTTAATTCTTAAGGTAAATCGTTATAGACTTTAGCACATTATAAACTAAACGGCTTGTCTAGGTTTTTCACCATAGAAAGGAGGGAGTTTATGTGAGCACTAGTTCTATAGATTTATATCTCTTTGAAGTTTGAATTGTTATGAAAGGTTAGATAGTTAGGAAGTTTACGTGCTGATTTGTGTAATATTTCGTGGACTTAACAGAATTTTGTAATATTTTTCCATAGTGTGGTAATATTTGAAGTATTTTTTTGTCTAATCGCGCGATTGACCGTATCTCGTTCTTGTGAAATACACACGAGGAACAAACCAGTCGCCATCGAAATAACCGAATTAATATCTGATTTGCTAGCTATGCCAAAGACTGGAAGACCAATATAAAGAGCATGTGGGGATATGTGCATAGTATATCTTCTTCAATATATATAAAAGAATGAATTTTTTCAATTTGACTAGGTATATACATATATTTCGCTAGTTTGCTCGCTAGCTGGTTGATATGTTCTTTGAATGTCATTTTTCATCTATTGTTACCCCAAGTATTTTAGCTTTTTGTGACTCTTTGCAAGTCAACCCTTTAATTTTGTAAAAATTTTATTAGCTATAGTTGATTGCTAATTATGATGTATAATTATGATGAGAAACAGTATAATAATAATAAATAATAAATAATAATAATAATAATAATAATAATAATAATAATTGAATAATAGATTAATAATAATAATAATAATAATAATAATAATAATAATTTGATCATCATATAAGGATAATTATTATGATAATGAATAAATATAATGTTAATAATAACTAATAATTTAATAATAATAAGAAATAATAAAATAATATAATAATATAAATTAGACAAATTATATAATGAGAATAGTTAAACAAAAATAATAATCTTTTGTTAAATTAGCATTACATATGAATTCATTATTTTTTAACTTTTCTGTCACCACCCATCGTAATGAAATCAATTTTTGTCCTTTCTCTTTTACCTTACAAAAAACATTATTTGTTTTCCAATTTTCTAATTCCTTCAACTTCCTCTTCTATACTTTCGATATTCTTATAGTCCCTCAAATCAATCCATTTCATCTCCCCACTAGATATATTCTGCACATTATAGCTATCACTCCATTTTTTACTGTTTGCCTTCCTACTCTACTTACACTTTGATATCTATACATTCTTCACTGTCTTTATTAGTACATCTATACCTTTTCCCTATTCCTATATTTGGTATCATATCTTCCAAGATTTCTTCTTCTTCCTCCTCCTTAGAACTATCACCTTTCTTTTCCTCTTTATCTTTTTCACCTCTTTCACCTTAAACCACTCATACTATTTCTTGTTCTTCATCATCATAGATTATATCTTTAACACTCTCTTCTCTATTTTCAGTCATCTCTTTCTCTTCTCTTTCAACTTCATGATCTTTAGGTGTCCCCTCCAGCCTTGTTATATGAGTCCTAGTCACATCTCTTAAAGTCCTCCCATGTTTCACAACCACGGTCTTTCTATCTCTTCCAATCACATTTGCTGGGCCCCTCCACTGTTTATCTAGTTCTCTTTTGTAATAAACCTCTTCTCCTGGTTCAGCTAACTCCAACTTGTGCTCCCTTATTTGTCTCTTTCATCGCTCTCTAATCTTCTCTGCTTCCGTTGCATATGAATTACCTTGGCCTTTGATATACCCTGTCAATTGTTCCTCTTATCATTTCTGCCTCATTCACTAAAATATCCCATACTCCTATCTTCTTCTGACGTATTGTTTGGTAATCTAACATTCCTTCCCAAAACTAGCTGATTTGACAAATAGCCATTCTGTATTTAACAATCAGTATTTTTAGCTGACACTGACCAAGATAAACCTATCATTCTGCTATGTCCATCCTCCTTCATCTTTCTCATTGAGTCTGTTCAAAACAATCCCACATTTTCTTCGCACTGACCATTGCTCCATGGACCCTCAGCCGCAGTTGCTCAATGAGTTATCCCAAACCTTTCACACAACACTTTCATATCCTCATTTTGAAATTCTAGACCATTATCACTCAAAAATTTCTCAGGTTCACTTATCCCGTTATATTTCCTTTGATTTCTTTACTCTTCACCTAACAAGTTGACAATACCGTGTACTCAAATCTATCATAACCAAAAACCTATGTCCCTCCAATTCACCAAGATCAATAGCAACAGTTTCATTAAACCTACTAGCTAAAGGTAGCCTACAATTGGCCTGCTCTGTGTCCTTTTATACCTTATGCAAGTATCACAATCATCACTTATTTTCTCCAGGCACTTCCTTATTAATTTCCAATCATCCACATTTGTTTCATTCCTATAGGCATTCCTCATAAAATCCCATAACCTTTCTTTCCATGGATGACCAAATTGCATATAAAGTCTCTGAACCATCCTTCCTCTATCCCTTTCATCTAACAGATCTTTTGTACCCACATGCCACCAGACATTCTTATTTAAACCCCTTCTTAAAATTATTGTTAAATGTCCTTTTTAATTAGCCCAGCACCTAACTTTCAAATTATCAAACCCCCCTATATTAAGTTCATTTGTATTGAGGTTCAAATCGACTTTCATTCTTCCTAAAGATTCATTCCCTACCAACCTAGGTAATAAAGAAAAATTTCCTATTGCTGAGAAAACAAGGTATTTTAATTTCTTAACAAGCTGATATACTGACTCCCCAAAAACATAAATCCTATCTATACATTGAATAGATTCACGCATCTCCTCTATTTCCTTTCCATTCAAACTCCCCACCACTATAAATAGTCATTTTTCTCCAATCACGTTCTTTTGACATCCTGTATCTATAATAGCCCTTATATCCTCATATTCCTTGTCCTTATCCCTATTCCCTGTTCTCCCACCTTCACCTTAAATGGCTTGAGGCTCTATCCGCCTAAACCAACCTCTACCTCTGCCATTAACAATCCTACAATATCTCTTTCATCCTTTTTCCTATCGAAACCTACTCCTTTATAAGAGTGTCGCTCTCCCCTGCATGGAGCAAACAAACACCACTCTACTTTAAGAGTTGGGATCTAGGGATTTTTTCTTATCAACTCTCCCAACTCTCTCCAGTCTCTTTCTGTTCTTTAAACTATCGATATTACAAACGGGCACCACTCGTCTGAACTTCTCTACTCGTGGAATATATCCTGCCTTTCAGAAGAAGCTCACCATTCTCATGTCCAGCTCTCTGAAGAACTGTATATATAGTAGATAGTTATGATATATATATATATATATATATATATATTATATATATATATATATACCCAGTGGGTTGTGATGTAATATATATATATATATAGTATATAGATATTTTATTTGTAAATATAGCTGTAATCGTATTTATATATATATGATAGTATATATAATATATATATATATATATATATAATATATATAATGATATTATATAATAATATAATATATATGATATATATATATATATTATATATATATTGATATATATATATATATATAATATTATATATATATATAATATATATTATATATATATATATATATATATATATATATATATAGATATATATATATATATATTATTATATATATATATATATATAATATATATATATATATATATTATATATATATTAATAGCGATTACAGCTATATTTTACAAATAAATTATAAT
>JABUQX010106234.1:5000-15000 GCA_015478945.1 Trachelipus rathkii | reverse complement strand
CAATGTTTCAAGCCGCTACGTCAAAAGGGGGCGGGGGTCCCACCCCTTAAAATTAAAAATGGACTTAGAAGCTGAAAATTGGTGCAGTGTATAGAAGAGAATAAAGGAAATAGAATGGCTATGTTAAAATAAATGGCGAACCATATGAGCCGGGAAGCCGGAGCTGGTGGTTGCGGTGCCCGAATGGAATTCAGGCTCCTACACATAATTATAACAAATGAGGTCTACACATATGTTTCAATGGGGTAAATTCATTTGGGGTTTCAGTTGGCAAACTGATCTTCTAGTTCTAGCACGACATTGTCTACATCTTAGAACACACCCATATTAATCCTACCCTATTTTAATGTATATAGAGGCGATTGGTAGTCATATATTAAGAAGGTGTTAGGCATGCTTCCTTCTACAGTTATACCCAACCCTTCTACACTCTAGCAATGACATGTCCTACGTCATAGAAACACTTAATATTAAGTGTCTACCCCTATGTTTGAGGTAGAGATTCGTTGGTGTTTATTAGAAGTTGTTAGATGTTCCTTCCTTCTACGATTGACCCCCTTTAGGTCGCTTAGCCCCCTTTTTGATGTTTTGCCTTGATTTTCGGTCTTGCGCCTTGATATTTCGGCCTTGATACCGTCAAAGCCTGAAATTGACCTTTCATAAAAGTTCGTGAGGGATTAAGTGAATTAAGTCGAACTCATGCAAGTACCTGACGCAGTACCTGTTGTAGGGAACTGTCCTCATGAGGTCATGTAGGTATCTGCCCCTAACTTAAGTCCCTGTATGTTACTCCTTCACCTACCCTACACCTACACCTACACACACACACACACACCACACACACACACACACACACACACACACACACACACACCCGCCCTGTTTACACACACACACACCCCCGCTAGGCTACTTATACACACGCACACCCGCTAGGCTACTTTTACACACATACACCCACCATAGGACACTTAAGCTCACACATAAACATAACATACTTAACACACACACACAACACACACTATGGACACTTATACGCACAGTAACACACACCTAGACACTTACACAACCAAGACACTTACACTCAACCCATAGACACTTACACTCACCCATAGACACTTACACTTACACTCACCCATATACACCTACACTCACACACATAACCACACACACACACACAACACCACCACACACACACACACACACACACACAATATTTTGATGCTACTTTGATGCCTCAGCTTTGATGCCTCACTTTGATGCCTCAGCTTTGATGTCTCAACTTGATGCCCAGCTTTGAGACTCATCTTTGATGCGCAGCTTTGATGACTCATCTTTGTTACTGAAAAAAGAAGGAGGAAGAGGAGTAAGAAGAAGAAGAAGAAGAAGAAGAAGAAGAAGAAGAAGAAGAAGAAGAAGAAGAAGAAGAAGAAGAAGAAGAAGAAGAAGAAGAAGAAGAAGAAGAAGAAGAAGTCTCATATGACGGAGCATATGAGCCGGAGCCGGAGCCGGAGCCGGAGTTTGTGATGGCGGAGTCAGACTGGAATTCTGGCTCCAGTTGCATATTGAGTCAATTGAGATGTGTTTATATATATATATATATATATATATATATGTTTCAAAGAACATAGATTCCGAATTTTTGGGTTTCGTAACCCCAAAATGAGTTCGAGGACCCCCTTTGAGTGGATCCTCAGCTGGAAAAAAAAAGAAAATTACAGAGTACAGGACAGAGAAAAGATGAAGGAAGGAAATAGAAGTTTCGTAAGATAGAACAAATGAGTCATTGGAGCTATCGGTATCGGCACCGGTGCAGGGCCGATGCGGTGCCGAGTTAGTAAATATGTGCTTATCACTATAATATTAGGGTGTTTATATATGTTTTCAGTGATGTAGAATATGAATAACATAGTTTCAATACACTCAAAGGTGTCTAGGGACACCAATTGAGATGAGGCCGAACCCTAAAATGTGGTTTTTACCCTTTTAAATGAAATTTTAAAAGGATATAAGTTAATAATACATAGACTTACGCTCTATCAACAGCCCTATGTTGCATAAATATATGTAACAACCGCCCTATGCTGCATAAATATATGTAGCAACATCCCTATGTTGTACAAATATATGAAACTTAATACAGAGAACTTAAGTGATACTCTCTTAGTCATACACAATGGTATTCATATGTTGCACAACTGAGATATTCAGGTCAAAACTTGAACTCGACTTGTTTAATGTATGCTATATCAAAGCCATATATAAAGATGTGTGTGTGTGTGTTGTGTGTGTGTGTGTATTGTGTATGTGATATGTTTAGTTAGAGGTCGTCATACCCACATAAGTCTTACTATTTAATTTCAAACTGAGGTATTTTATTTATAGAAAAGCTGTTTCATTACCAAAGTTAGAGTTAAAGTTAAAGTTAAAGTTAGAGTTAAAGTTAAAGTTGGAGATAAAGTTAAAGTTAAAGTTAAATTTTCATGTCGAAGGATAAGATTTATATTTTTCATGTATTAAATATTTAATGTTTTTTTTGAAAAACATTGTCTTTTGACGAAAAACACATTTTTGTTTTTCGAAAAACATTTTCTTTTGATGAAAAACATTTTTAATTTTTTGAAAAACATTTTTAAAAAAAACATTGTTTCTAGAAAAAAAGTTGTTAAATTTCACGAAAAACATGATTTTAGGACCTATAAAGCAGATAAAGCAGTAAAAACACTACAGCCCAACAAGCCCAGGGGGCCCCCACCCACCCCCACCCCTCATGTTTTACTGCTATTACTGCTTTACCATAACTACTATTAATTAAAAATATCAGTCACTACCTATTTTCTGTTCAATCAAACATGTATGTCACATACGCCTTTTTCTAAACTTTTTTTTAAAAAACTTAGAAAATTAATAAATATATTTTAATTTGTAACACTTAAGAGACATGGTAGACCTTATATTATATATATATTATAATATTATACTATATATATATATATATAATCATATATATATATATTATAATATATATAGTATATACTATATATATATTTATATAAAAACAGCTAACATACAAAAGTTCCATACTTAACAGCAGGAAAGTAACTAACATAGCATACAAAAAAGCGTAACAATTCACATTTTTTCAAGCATAACTCTAACGCTCCAATGTTAATTTTACATTAACATAGTTACATTTACAAAGGAATTTATGCTCCTAACCTAACGAATGTAAGAAACTAGAATAAATCGCACACGCAACACACACACACACACACACACACACACACACACACACACACACACAACACCCACACACACACACACACACACACACACACACGACCGTTAAGTACAGAATATTGCAACGCTAACAAAGTTTTCCATTAATAAGCTAACATCAGCATAACCTGAACTAAGAATAAATGTACAACGACAAAACCCCAACACCCCCCCCTAACACACCTTAACCACGAATAAACAGCTAACATTAACAACGTTCCCCATACTTAACAGCAGTAAAAGTAACCAAAATAGCATACAAAAACCGTAACCTATCACACTTTTTCAAATACGTGTCTTTAACATATCAATGTTAATTGTACATTAACATAGTAATATTAACAAAGATTTAACGTATCCTAACCTAACTATTGTTATGAAAACTAAAAATAAATGCCACACACACACACACAACACACACACACACACAACACACACACACACCACACACACCACACACACACCACGAATATATTTAACGTAAAAATGTTTTTACATAATAAAAGCCCACATTAGGCAAACACCTGAACAAGAATCATAATATAAAAACAACAAAATTAACACCTTAAACACGAATAAACTGTTACATTAGCAAAGTTCCATACTAACAACAGTAAAGTAACTACAGTAACTAACAAAACGTAACCTATTCACACTTTTCAAGAATCTCTGACATATCAATGCTAATTTACATCAACATGGTAATATTTAAAAATTATCATAACCCTGTCTAATTATCATACTGACTAACAAATAAAATGCCACTTACCAAGTTTTCGCATTAACATATATTATTAACAATAAAATCATTGTTAAGACAGAGCGACAACCTTTCTACCACGTTCAATCTAAACGAATATGACGATAAAATAAGTCTCGAGAGAAAAGATAAGGCAATATTACTGGAACAAACACAAGTCTAAGAGATAAGGGATATTTCAACCAATCACGGAAAGGTATAGGATATTTCAGCCAATCACAGAGTAGGGGCAAATATAGATAACAGATATGTCCAACATGGAAATAGCATCCAAAGTCTTACACTGTATATATATATATAAGTAGTATATATATATATATATATATATATAATATATATATATATATATATAATTATATATATATATATATATTATAT
The DNA here is from genome assembly GCA_015478945.1 of Trachelipus rathkii. Lineage (NCBI taxonomy): Eukaryota > Metazoa > Arthropoda > Malacostraca > Isopoda > Trachelipodidae > Trachelipus > Trachelipus rathkii. Next base: position 10,583 of record JABUQX010106234.1, on the reverse strand, counting down.
ATAGTAGTATATATATACATAGGATACGCCCTCTATGTAAAATAAAAGAATCAAAAATAGCATACATAATAAAATATATAAAAGAATACATCTTCCACCGAGAGATACCCCAGGGTTTCACCCCTTGCTAGATGAATGAATCCCCCATGGGGTATCACCCCGAAGGGGCGTGTAAGCAGGCTGAGCACACACACACACACACACACACACACACACACACACACACACACACACACGATATTTTGATGCCTCAATTTGATGCGCATCAAATTGAGGCATCAAAATATCGTGTGTGTGTGTGTGTGTGTGTGTGTGTGTGTGTGTGTGCTCAGCCTGCTTACACGCCCCTTCGGGGTGATACCCCATGGGGGATTCATTCATCTAGCAAGGGGTGAAACCCTGGGGTATCTCTCGGTGGAAGATGTATTCTTTTATATATTTTATTATGTGTTTACTGGGATATTCATTTTACATAGGGGCGTATCCATGTATATATATATATATATATATATATATATATATATATATCATATATATATATATATATATATAATATATTATATTATAATATATGTATATATACTATATTATATATAATATATATATATATATATATAAATATATAGTAATAATTATATATATATAATATTATATTATAAATATATATAATATATATATATATATATATAACTATACAGGTAAGACTTTGGATGCTATTTCCATGTTGGACATATCTGTTATCTATATTTGTCCCTACTCTGTGATGGCTGAAATATCCCTTATCCTTAGACTTGTGTTGTTCTGAGTAATATTGCCTTATCTGTTTCTCTCCGAGACTTATTTTATTCATATTCTTTTAGATTTAACGGTAGAAGGTTGTCTCTGTCTTAAAATGATTTTTTGTTAATATTACTATGTTAATGCGAAAAACTTTGGTAAGTGAGCATTTATTCGTTATCAGTATGATAATTAGACAGAGTTATGATAAATTTTTGCTAACATAGTACCATGTGATGTAAAATTAGCATTGATATGTCACAGATATGCTTAAAACAGTGTGAATTAGGGTTACTTTTGTATGTAATGTGAGCTCGTTACTGTGTTAATATGGACTTTGCTAAATGTAAACAGTTTATTCGTGTTTAAGGTATGTTAATTTTGTTGTTGCTATATGTTTATATTCTGATTAGGTGTGCTATGTTGGCTTTTAATGTAAAAACATACGTTAACATATATTCGGTCTGTGTGTGTTTGTTGTGTTGGTGTTGTTTGGTGTTGTGTGTGTGTGTGTGGCTGTGTGCATTTATTCTTAGTTTATTACAATAGTTAGGTTAGGATACGTTAAATCTTTGTTAAATATTACTAGGTTATGTAAATGTAACATTACTATGTTAAAACACGTATGAAAAAGTTAATAGGTTACGTTTATGTATGCTATGTTGGGTACTTTACTGCTGTTAAGTATGAAATTTGTTAATGTTAGTTGTTTTTCATGTTTAAGATGTTAGGTTTGTCGTTGTACATTATATTTCTTAGTTTAGTGATGATACTATGTTCAGCTTTATAATGCTGAAAACTGTTGTTACATTGCCAATTCCTGTGTGTGTGTTGTATAGGTGTGGTGTGTGTGTGTGGTTGTGTGGTGGTGTGTGCTGTATGTGCGTTGTGGCGATTTATTCTTAGTCTTATTACATTCGTAGGTTAGGATACGATAAAATCTTTGTTAAATATTACTATGCTTAATGTAAAAAATTAACATTGATATGTTAAAGACATTCATGAAAAAAATGTGTGTAAATATGTTACGTTTTGTATGCATTGTTATTTACTTTACTGCTGTTAAGTATGGAAATTTGTTAATGTTAGCTGTATTATATATATATAATATATATATATATTAATAATATACCGTATATATATATATATATATATATATATATATAAGATATATATATATATATAATATATATATATGAATATATATATATATAGATATATATTAATATTATATATATTATATATATGATATATATATATTATATATATATATAATAACGGTCTACCGCATGTCTCTAAGTGTTACAAATTAAAGTTATATTATTAAGTCTAATTTTTATAAAAAAAATGTTAGAAAAAGGTAATGATGAAATAAAATGTATATGATTAAGCAGAAAAATAGGTATGTGACATAATTATGATAATAGTAAGTTCATGTAAAGCAGTTAAGCAGTAAAACATGAGGGGTCGGTGGGGCTGGGCCCCCCGGGCCTGTTGCTGTATGTTTTACTGCTTTATTGCTTTATGGTCCCTAAAAACATGTTTTTCGTGGAAATTTAACAAACTTTTTTCTAGAAAACAATGTTTTTAAAAAATTGTTGTCAAAAAAAATAAAATATGTTTTTCATCAAAAGAAAATGTTTTCTATAAAACAAAAATGTTTTCATCAAAAGACAATGTTTTTTCAAAAAAACATTTGTATTTAATACATGAAAATATAAAATTATTTATCCTTCGACATGAAAAATTTAACTTTAACTGTTAACTTATCTCCAACTTTACTTTAACTCTAACTTTAACTTAACTTTAACTTTACTTGGTAATGAAACAGCTTTTCTATAAATAAAAATACCAGTTTTTGAAATAAAAATGTAAGACTATGTGTATACGACCTCTAACTAAACATACACATACAAACATACACATGCATACACATACACACACACATCTTTATATATGGATTTGATATAGCATACATTAAACAAGTCGAGTTCAAGTTTTGACTTGAATATCTCAGTTGTTGCAACATATGAGAACCCTTTACTATTGGCGTATGACTAAGAGCAAAACAGTACCCTAAGTACTCTGTATTAAGTTCATATAATTTGTACAACCATAGGATTATTGCAATATTATTTATGCGGCATAGGGCGGTTGTTACATATATTTATGCAACATAGGGTGTTGATAGAGCGTAAGTCTATGTATTATTAACTTATATCCTTTTAAAATTTCAATTTTAAAAGTGTAAAACCACATTTTTAGGGTTCGGCCTCAAATCTCCAATTTTTTGTCGGTGTCCCAACGCTTTGAGTGTATTGACGTATGTATTCATATTCTACCACTGAAAACATATATAAACACCCTAATATTATAGTTGATAAGCACATATTTACTAACTCGGCACCGCATTTCGCCCTGCGCACCGTGCCGATACCGATAGTCAATGACTTCATGTTCTATCTTACGAAAATTCTATTTCCCTTCCTTTATTTTCTTCTTCCTGGTACTCTGTAATTTTCTATTTTTTTTCCCAGCTGAGTTATCCACTCAAAGGGGGTCCTCGAACTCATTTTTGGGTACGAAACCCAAAAAAATTCGGAATCTATTTTCTTTGAAACATATAGTATATATATATATTAATATATAATATATATATATATATATATATATATATATATACTATTATTATCCATATATATATATATATCATATATATATATAATATAATATATATACTATATATAATATATATATATATATATATTATAATAATATAATATATATATATATATATAATATATAATATATATATATATATATATATAATCACATCCAATTGAGCTCAATATGCAACTGGAGCCAGAATTCCAGTCTGACTCCCCATCACAAACTCCGGCTCCGGCGTCCGGCTCATATGCATCCGTCATATTGAGACTCTTCTTCTTCTTTCTTCTTCTTCTTCTTCTTCTTCTTCTTCTTTCTTCTTCTTCTGCTTCTTCTTCTTCTTCTTTTCTTCTTCTTCTTCCTTCTTCTTCTTTCTTACTCCTCCCTCTCCTTCTTTTTCCAGGTAACAAAGATGAGTCATTCAAAGCATGAGCGATCAAAGATGATCAGTCAAAGCGTGAGGCATCAAAGGTGAGCAGTCAAAGCTGAGGCATCAAGTATGAGGCATCAAGCTGATGCATCAAAGGGAGGCATCAAAAATATTGAGTGTGTGTCGTGTGTGGTGTGGTGTGTCGTGGTGTCGTGTGTGTTGTGTCGTGTGTGTGTATGTGTTGAGTGTAGTGTATATGGGTGAGTGTAGTGTAAGTGTCTATGGGGGAGTTGTAAGTGTCTATGGGTGAGTGTAAGTGTCTATGGGTGGTTGTAAGTGTCTATGGGTGGATATATATATAAAACAATGTGTGTGTGTGTTGTATGTAGTGTAGGTATATGTGTGAGCTTAAGTGTCTTTGGGTGGGTGTATGTGTGTATAGAGTAGTCTAGCGGGTTGGGTGTGTATAAGTACTAGCGGCGTGTGTGTAAAGTAGCTACGGCGTGTTGTGTGTGTGTTGTGGTGTGTTGTGTGTTGGTGTAGGTGTAGGTGTAGGGGTGAGTGTAAGATAGTAACATACAGGGACTTAAGTTAGGGGCAGATACCTACATGACTCATGTGACATGTTCCCTACAACAGGTCTGCGTCAGGTACCTACATGTGCTCGACTTAATCTCACTTAATCCCTCACGAACTTTTATGAAAGGTATATTTCGGCCTTGATAGCGTATCAAGGCCAAATATCAAGGCAGACCGAGAATATCAGCAAAACATGCAAAAAAGGGCTAAGCGACCTAAAAGGGGTCAATCGTAGAAGAAGGAACCACCTAAACACTTCTATACACACGCATCGAATCTCATACCTCAAAACACATAGCTGGTAGACACTAATATTAGGTGTATTCGATGACGTGGACAGTCATTGCTAAAGTGCCTAGAAAAGGGATTGGGTACTAACTCATGGAAGGAAGCATCCTAACACCTTCTAATAATATACATCGACTCTATATACCTTATAACATAGGGTAGGCGATTAATCATGGGTGTCTTCTAAGATGTAGGACATGTCGTGCTAGAAGCTAGAAGAATCAGTTATGCCAACTTAAAACCCTAAAAATGAAATTCTACAGCCATTGAAAACATATGTTAACACCTCATGTTGTTCTATAATGTGGTAGGGAGCCTGGAATTCCATTCGGGACCGCAACCACCAGCTCGGCTCCGGCCTCCATAGAGTTCGCCAATTAGTTTAACATAACCTATTTATTCTCTTCTATACACTCACCAATTTTCAGCTTTCTAAGTCCATTTTTTAAATTTTAAGGGGGTGGGACCCCACCCCCCTTTGACGTAGCGGCTTGAAACATTGAATGCAACAATGTTGCAACATATAAGGAAGACATGCCAAGTTTGAAGAAGATCATGACTCTAACACCTCTTTCTAAGGATAATGTCATCTTGTGTGTCAGATTTATACCCATAGAATGACCCCCGGCTGGGGCCCTGGAGGACTCTGGCGTTCGCGAAAGTAACATGGAATCTCATTTTTTGAGACATTCACCCCTGTTTGACACCCTCATGACTAGTTTTAGACGAAGGTTACGCCATCTACGAAAAACGCATAGCTTTGGTGCGTTCTAAAAACGCAACGGCTGAAACGCCATGCTCGGCAATAGCGGCAATCGACTCGGCATACCTCAAAGCAGTACCTGAAAAATAACAGACAACACGAGCTCCGGCTTCATAGCTCAAGAAACAAAAAAATGTTA
>JABUQX010106233.1:0-19111 GCA_015478945.1 Trachelipus rathkii | reverse complement strand
CCAGTATATATACACGGTATTGGTATTTTTTGCTGGTGATTCTAAAAATTTCTCGTTGTTCAGTTGGTGATTTCTCTGCCATGAGTTCCAAGTAGAGTCCCAAATTTCTTTTTCTTCTGTACATCAGGTATTTCATTTTTACCTGAAAATAAAATATTAGTAACATCTTAGGCTTGGCAGCCTACACTCTTTTTCTTCTTCAGTTAGGATTGGGACAGGATGTTACGGTTAGGTTAGGTTAGATTAGGCTGAGTTAGATGGGCTGAGTTGCAGTTAGGACAGATGGGGATTAGGTTAGGTTAGGTTAGGTTAAATGTGGATGGATGGATTAGGATTTGGTTAGGTTGGGTTGGTTTAAATCGGGTTAGGTTAGTTTAAATCAGATTACACGTTAAGGGTTAGTTGGGACATGGATTGGGGTTAGGTTGGGTTGGGTTAGGTAGGTTAATTAGGTTTGGTTAGGTTAGATTTTAGGATAGTTTTTTAGATTGTTAAGACTTTTCTTATTAAAATAATTATTTTACATTACTCCATGTGCTTTTAATGGTATTTGTATGGGCACCAGTTTCCTTATTTATGAATTCTACTGAATGGTTCACTATTAAATGATTATAATCTAATGTGGCTAAATCCTTGTACGCTTTCCAAGTATCTGAAATTATGGTAGTTCCTTTTTTAATATTTTCTTCAATTAAGTTGGTATTAAAAATCACTTTTATTGACTGCGCTATGCTTAAACTTTCAAGATCTATATTTTTTAATTAACTTTATTTAGTGTATTTAAGAAAAATTGCTATTATTTAAACATGGAAGAAAAATTAGTAACATTATTGAACACAAAAAAGAACATGCTTTCATATTTTTGGACTTCACTTAAATTTCTTTTATTATTTTAATTTTATATATCTTTTGTTTAGTTATGACAAAATAATTATAAAAATAAGGTTTTACTGATATAATAATTATGAATATATCAATGCGGGAAGGATTTATGGTCTGAAATACACCTTTTATATATATATATATATATATATATATATATATATATATATATATATATATATATATATATATATATATATATATATATATATATATATATATATGTACATATGGATCATTATATAAGAAATGAATAGAAGAGCTGGAACAACACAGATATGTTCATCAAAACAGTTAATTTTCAACTTTTGGAACCTTCTCGACTCATCTTCAGGAAACTGGAATGTAAATTATATCACATTACATAAGGTTAAAATGAACACAAGATAAGATGAAATGACATAATTAATAATAGATAATAAAATGAAGCCACACGATCACAAAAATAAATGAAAATGGAATTAATAATTAAAAATAAAAAAATGAAAAAAATAAAATTAAAAACAATATTATAAATCACAAATGAAATGAAGATGAAACCAAAGCAGATGGGGAAGTATATAATATATGCAAAAACAATTTAAAATTAATAAATAGTTCAATTTTTTTATTAATTTTTGTTTGTTACATCAAACATTTCCATATAAGTACATGACTGCCTACAACTTATCCATCGTTTTGTCATCACTCAGTGGTCAAGTACTGGTACCTGGTAGGTGTATCTTTAAGCTTTGTCTTCATCTCTTATAAATTCGAACACAACAATCGAATAATCGAAGGTTGAAAACATCATTCAGACTGTCTGATATTGTGCTGCTAGTTTAAAAATTCTTAAAATAACATTTAAAGAAAAAAAAAAATCGAAATTGTAATTCCATACCAATTTTGTGGTAGGAAAAATTGCTCATTGCTCTGAGAATCTTTTCATCTTCATTTTATTCTCAGTTCTTGCAACAAATTCTTTTCTAAAGCAACGAACTTCAAAGTAGCCCACACATTTCTTCAATTTCTTTACTTTTTTTCATGGCTTTTCTTGGTCTTCCTTTTCCCTCTTCCCCCATTGATTTTCTTCTAATAGTTTCTAGTGTTTACACATACGTTTATATATATATAATATTATATATTATATATATATATATATATATATATATATATATATATATATATATATGTAATATATATATCTTTCTTCTCCCAGTTAACCAATAATAATATATATATATGTATATATATATTATATATATTACTAAATAAATATTCTATATATATTGACTATATAAATATATATATATATATATATATATATATATATATATATATATATATATATATATATATATATATATATATATATATATATTTATATTTCTATAAATATAATAATCATATGTGATATAAACAACATTATATATGAAATAGATATATATATTATATATATATATATATATCTATTACTGTTAAAGCAATGTTATAGTATATATATATATATATATATATATATATATATATGAACATATAAGACATTATATTCGATCTATTAATATTTCTATTATATTAATAATAATAATAATAACCAATAATATATATATATATTATATATATCATTTATGATGTTATATATATTAATATATATGTATATGTATATATTTTAGCAGCAACGTTTCAATGTTTGGAAGGTGCTTCGACTATATCATACAAACCGTGGATCATTTATGAGAATAGGTTATAGAGAATAGGAAAGTAATGATAGGTGTCATCAGTTTTGTGGATATTTACATGTTCATGCATTATGTATATATATATGTATATATATATAATAATATAATAATATAATATATATATATATATATAATAATAATATATATATATATATATATACTATATATATATCATATAATATATATATATATATATATATATATATATATATATATATATATAATTCCAGTCCCTCCTCCTCCTTTTCTGGTCTCGGATTGTCTGTTGGATTATCCATTTGCGAAAATAAACATATTACGATCGGTGAAGACAGAGACTGCGGACATTTAAAGAAATAAATTCAAAACTTTTCTTTTGCATTGCTATAAAAAAACGTATTTCCTTCGGTGTCGATGTCGACTTTATTACAGTCTAGACGTCGAGTTTATAGATAAGAATTTCTTTTTGAGAACAAAATTAATTTCCGATTAGGGAAGGACACGCCTTGAAGAGAGACAGATTTTCTTTCAAAAGAACTTAATTCACATTTTTTTTTTCAAAAAAAATGATCCTGAAAGTTCTTAATTTGAAGACGAAATGTTTGTATCAAGAATTTATTACCAAAAAGTTTGGATGTTCTACTTATATTAAATTATAAATTTTGGGAACCGAATGAGGTAAACGAGGCAGAACACTATAGTCTTAAGGTAAAATTTACCTTTACAATTCGGTGACAATTTCAATTTTATCATGAGATCTCTGGAAAGAGAATGTGACATTACCAAAATTATTAATTTAATTACAATAAATTACAATAAATTATCAATAGATTACACTCGTACAGTATTTTCAAATACTATTTATGATAAACACTTTACTACTGACCAACCTCGAAATTAGGGGAATGGGTAAACTCGGGAATAATCATTTGATCATTAATAGAAGTAGTTAAGGTACAGTTTCGATGCTGACATTCTGGATATATATATATATATATATATATAAGATATATTTAATATATATATATATATATATATATTTTATGATATATATATATATATATATATATATATATATATATAATAATAATATATATATATATATATATATATATATAATAATAATAATAATAATATAATAATAATAATAATATTCTATATATAGATGATATATATATATAAACATTAAATATGCGTGTTGTTTTTTACAGAGATCAGCCTGTCATCTTGGGCGGATATCGGATGTATACTTTTTAACGTCCGAGGCAGGACAAACTTTCAAAGGAGAGAACGGCTCACATTCTCACCCGACCAGTTGCGAACCTGGGACCCTCGCTTAGTTTGGCAGATGATATGTTCTATGGATAATCAGTTGATGTTGTGTATGGATAGTATATAAAAAAATTTAATAAAATAAATACATACATATATACATACCATATACATAAACACATATATATATATATATATATATATATATATATATATATATATATATATATATATATATATATATATATTCTTATTATATAATATGCGATAATATATACACATGTAATACATATACATTTATTTAAGCGAGAATTTATATATAAATCAATACCTTACCCATAATAACAAAATAATAACAATATTAAAAAAGATTCATTCATTTTAAATATATATATATCCTTCTTTATATATATATAATAATAATAATCTGTATATCATATAATATGCACGTGCATATATAAAAATAATACACATACACAATCTGTCTAGATTTGTATCTGTTCTCATACTCATAAAAAAAAATATATAATATACATATACACCGACTACTTCTTTTAGACAGAAATTGTAACGCTTTCTTTTTTGATAAGAGTCTTCTTCCGTGCCCTTAAATTGAGGTCTTCTCCTTCTTCGAGTCTTTGCTTCTGCAGATTAAAATTAGTTACCATTATGCGAAGATCATTAGCAACTTATTTAGTTATTACACGCTCAAATCGATCAGCATCTTAATATTATTATTGATTTTATTAGTAAAGAAAGTAGAAGTGATTTGTGAAGAGTTTTTGTTGTGAAAATTGATATGCATCTCAAAGTACTATTGTGAGTTATTATTATTATTATTATTATTATTATTATTATTATTATATTATTATTTATTAGTATTGGAATAAGCTGTTACAATATAGTGATATATATATATATATAAATACTGTCACTAATATAGGCTCAAACCTCTTTATTACTATCATATATAGATATGAGTGAGCTAATAAATAATTGAAAATGGTATCATTAAATTTTTCAACATTTTTCACTTATATCGTAAAGGTTACATGATTGACTCATTCTAATATACACTACTATATAATATATTAGTGAACATAACTATAAATAATAATATATATACTACTTTAAGATAACTTTATATATATCTATATTTAATCATATATCATAGCTAATAATTACCTATAATTTAAACGCCTAAGAAATGTATTTATGTATTCATGGAAATTAAAGTTCATATTTAAATACTATTTACTACTAATCCAATTTAAAGTATACATATGTTGAATATCTTTGCTTGATACATTTAATTATTAGTATACCGCTGCATGCCACAACGGTAAAATGATTGACTTAGGTCCTTGAAGACGTTTGTTTGTTCGATACCCTAGTGAACTATATTAATACTATAATACTAATAGTATTGATTAATCAAGTAATATTAACTCACCAATATAATATATACTCATATCTTCTTTGATATCAGATATATATAACTATATATAAATGTATAATTATATACTATATAACGTATACTCACATGAGCAAATATATAATAATAATATATTTCACATGTTAATCATAATAATATAGTAATATACTAATATTTCAAAAAAAAAATATATTACACTATAATATAACTATATATATACACTTATTATATTAAATGTATAATATCTCAGGTGATTATATATATATAATAATATCTATAAAAATAGTATTATTTTTCATATTAAATATATAATTAGATAGCTATAATATATATATATAAGTATAAATATGAGTTGGAATAATCTCCCTAAAAATGTTCATAACAGTATATATATAATACTCCATTACAGTCATTGTTGACTTATTTATTATACGTATATATATATATATATTATAATATATAATAATTAATATATATCATACTGTTCTTCTTATATATATTATTATTTACCATATAAATATTAACTATAATTTATTTGCACATATAGTTTATATATATCTATACCTTTTACGTTTTAATTATATATTATCATTAATTATTACTACAAACGTATAACAATGGTTATAATATCATATATACAGCATAATTACTACTTTATTAAGTACGATATTATTATTAGACTGTATTATGAAGGTGTCATAGTTTATTTTTTATTATATTAATATACAACTCGATAATACTTATTTTTGATATTAATGATTTGTATAGATGTTATTGAGGTTAGTATATACTATATATATACAGTACACAATTTTATTAATTATATATATATATAATTATATATATTTAATTATTTATAAATATTAATATATAATATATTTTTAATATATAATTATATTATATATATATATATATAATATATATTTATTATATTTATATATTATAAATATATATATATTATCATTTATAGTTAATACTATAATTATCATATCTATAATATTATATCATTATATTTATATAATAATAAATATATAATTATATTATATATATTATAATTATCTATATAATATAATAATATTTATATGTATATATATATATATATATATATATATATATATATAATTCTAAAACTATAATATATAATATATTTATATATATTCAATATATTTTAAAACACCATTACATTATATTATCATATTCATATATTATATATATATATAATTATAATAAATATCTATAATATTTATATATAAATTATCATATATTATTATATTAATTATTTAATATATTATATTTTAAGTATTACTATATATATATTTAGTTATAATATTTATATATTAGTATAAGGAATAATAATTATAAGTTATTATATTGTATGATGATATTATATATATATATAGGTATATATCATTATATATTTATATATTTCTTTATTATTATATTTAATTAACATATCCACCACTTATCTCACCTTGCTACTGTCGCCTTTTGCCCAAGTGTCGCTGATGTGCCTAGCGTCGATAATCATGTTGTATAATCTCATTCCGATTCCAGAGTGACACGATAAAAATAAAAAATAATATGTATAACTAGAAGTGGGAGTTTCTCACTCTAACTTATTAATTGCAGTTATTGCAATATCAAATAATTTAAAATAAATTTTCTCAATATATCCTCATATATACTCTATAAAACTCTACTCACGATCTGCAGATTAGCTATTATGATTATTTCATATGATTTATTTTTATTATTTAATATGATATTGAGTATGTTATAATATAATATAGTATCAAGAGAAATATTGGCTTAAATATGGAAATGAAGAGTGATATAAAAATGAATTTTATTATTATTATAATAAATTCAAAAATAGTAAAATTAATTGAATATTTAATATAATAAATGAAGTAATTTACATGCTATTCATAAAGATATACATAAATTTGTATAAAATAATAAATATAATAATTAAATTATAGCACTAATTTGTTTAAATTATATATAAAGTTAATTAAAGTAATGAATATATACTATTAAATAATAATACTTTACATACAATAGTATTACATCACAGTATATCCAATATAATCCTATCTTCATAATCTGTTTAACAAGGAACCCTTTAAACAATAGATATTATTTAATTCTCGTCATCTACCTATCTCTCATATAAAACCAATTTCTTCAGTATGACACCTCTCCTCTCTTTATCTAATATCACATCTCTTCTCTCTGTCTTTTACTGTGACTATTCATCACTTCACACTATCCCTTCTGTGATATGAACTCACTACACTGCCGTCGCGCTACTCAGACAGTACACGTTCACGAAATCAATATAATACGCTATTTATATATAGTAATTATAATATTAATCCTTACTATTGTAGCTAAACAACAATAAATATTACTCATATTAACATAATACTATAGTGAGTAATAGAAATATATTATGAATAGATAATAAATACTGTATATCTCTATATCTCTATAATATATATATGTAGTAGATATGTAATTGTAATAATTGTGACAGATGGAGTAGTTATAAAATAATTATACTAGTAATAATATAATATAAGTACTCCTCACATAAATTTGGGTAATCATAGTGATATTTAGAACATTATTAAGGTAGGAGATTATTCACTCATCTTCTGCCTCTTATTATGAGATGACCCTCATGCATGTATTTTATATCGTATTATTAATAGTATAGTAGAATTATTTTCTTTGTTATATTAAATTTTTAAAATGTTGACGAATGTATTTATATTGATAGAAGTAGACGATGCGTGAGCATATTTTTCTCATATGAGGTATTTACCTTCTCACACTCAGACCTTTACTATATTATACAGATCTATAAGGTTATCATACGCCAATGATTTGTAGTGGTTTTTCATATGACAGTTCTTATACAATGACTATATTATATTGATATTAATATTATATATCATATAAATTTAATATTATCAATATTATTGTCTATAATACTACAACCTGTGATCATATTAAAGATAGTTAGTATATACCATACTTTACTAAATTTAGCAGGAAAGCTTTTTATGTAAATAGTAATTATATTTTATTATTAATGTAATTTTAACATAATTTAATAAATCACATAATTATTTTAAAAATATTTAATAGTTATAATAGTATTATATATGTATGTGATATATATACTATATCGTATAGGTATATAGTTCTCAGATATATATTAAACTCACTCCTATTTAAGTTTAATTATATTTTATTAATTAATATATAATTACTTTTATATATAATTATTACTTATATATAATTATAATTATTTTATTTTAGTATCTATTATATAATAATTTATTATAATTGCAATAAGTAGTTTAAGCAGTATATATCTCAAAATTATTTAATACTAATGCTTAAATATAAATATTCTAGCTCAAAAAGTTATAATACTCACCTTGTCTCGATTAAACTATATAGGACGCTCCGAGGTAACTCACAATTATTACCTTAGAATGAGCACCAAGACAGAGATAATAAGTGAGAAATATAGGCCATTAAGTCAGCACTCACAACGATATAAGTAGAATCACACTAATTAACGAATGTATCGATATAGAGTATATAAACTCTCGTAATACTACTAAGATGATGTTAATATTAACAAATAAAAATTAATATATTATATATATGTAGGAATATATATATACAAAAATTATTTATATATATTCAAGTATTATTATATATATTATATTTATAGATATATTATATATATTAATATATATTAATAATATATAATATATAATATTATATATAATGTCTTTAAAATTAAAGCCTATTAAAGCATATTAAGTATATAATATTTATAATATAGTAATTATAGCTATAATATATTATATTATTAGAATTCTTAATATAATTAATACCCGCATATGTTTACTTTATATACTATAGATAGTGTTAAACGATAATACGACTTATTATAATCCATTATAAAATTCAATATCTAATATCTGTAAATAGAAATAAATAATGTTATTTATGCTACTAAATATTTGTATATATTGATTTGATTAATATATATCAAGAGTGGATATTAGGTAATAATTAGGATTATTATTAACTTATATTAAGACTATATATATTATATTATTTAATATTAATATAATTAAAATACTTATAATAATTATATATATAAAGATATTATTATTATTAAAATTATATTATTTAATTAATATATATTATTATATATATTAAATATATATATAATATATTTTCTAAAATTATTATTTTATATATTATATATCTAATAATATATATATTTAATATATTATATAATTACTTTTATATATATTAGTATATATTATATATATAGTTTCTGGTAATATGGAGATTAATATTTTAAGTATATAAAATATATGAGTAAAATAGTATTGATATACTTATATTATCTTTTGCTGGTAACTATCTACAATCAAATACTCTATCAAATATATCTACATCTTAAATAGTATTATATAAAATGATATATTATTTAATTTATAACTATAATATTACTGACTAATTTATACATAAATAATAATAATAAAAGTAAATAATGAATAACAAATATTAATATATAATGATACTAAATATATATATATAGATATATACTCATTAATATGAAGGTATAAATAATATATATACTAAAAAAGTGTCAGAGTTATAAAGTATAGACTTACATAGGAATATACTAAATAACAAATGCTACAAGGAAAATTCCTCAGTAATGATAATGCAGAATAAATATTATCTCTCATCTAATAAGATCGAATACCAGGTAGAACATTAATCCGAAGACTTATATTTTTACTCACACTACAATTATAAGCTGATAACTATATAACGCATAATGCACAAGTATTGAACGACCACTTTACTACGAATCGAAACCATCCGAATTTCACACTCAAACCGTAAGCTATAATCTCCGAATGGCTGAACACTCCGGTGACTTCTATGCCTCCGAAATCTACTGTACTTATTCATCGAGCACCGTTACATACCAGATCATAAAACGTTGTTCCTGCTCAATCCTGTCGTGGAAAGAAATAATATGAAGACAAGATGTGAGTCTCCGGGAGATATAGTTGACAATCCAAGTATTAGCTTGGATAATTACGATTCAGAAAAGGCTGAGATATGAGTACGGAAAGGTAGAATAAACCATATAAATTACCTTCGTGAAGGGGAGTAACACATTTATGGTGTAATTATTATAATATAGTACATTTGCTATACTTTGTCAGCTCAAACTATAATTGATGAAGATTTCTGAAGGTAATATGGGACACACTACTTCTGTTGAGGATCAAGATATCTGTATTAATCTAAAGTACAACAGTCAGCGTGGGAACTTAAAAAATGTATAAAATCGATAGTCTTAGTACAGCTATTTAATTGGAACATCCGATAACACTAGACTAATAAATATGAAAGATATATAACCCAGGAACTGCACGGAAATAGTTGAAGCGTATATATTACTAGAAGCAAGATGCCCACAGAGCTAGACGAGAGGTGTATTAGACGGAAGATAATTCATTGATCGTATTGCGAAACCGCTAATATCCATCTCTAATGTACAAGATTGTATACATGTTTTCAAAATAAGGTATCCGAACCAACTGCACCATACTCTGCCAACCCTAAGTCATACCTCCCACCCGTTACCTTGACTATGTAAGTTGACTTTCAATTAATGATATATAACCAACGGAACCCCAACAACCTACTTAACGGACATAAACAGGAAAAGCGGTACGGTGCATTACTACTAATATGTACAAACATTTTTCATTATCAGAGCACACATTGAATGCGATAGTCTGATGCATCCCGCGAATCCCGAGACAGTTATGTTATGTAGATTCGTTAGTCCAAAATGTTTTCCATGTTTAGACAATAAAATACTTGCGAGGCATCCGGTAATTTGGACGAGATGAGAGGCCAAGGTTTTACCAATATTAGGTACGACTTAAGTGCGAGAGTGCGAAAAATTTATATATCTCTGAATATCTACCGGAAAACACCACATCAGACAACAACAGAACGCGAACACCAGGTAAAGTTATACTCATTAAAATGTGTAAGTGTGAGAAACTGCTAAGAATACCATTATACTAATACTCCGGCCTCGGACACGTGTTAAGATACCATCCACAAACACTACACGATACGCGAATGAAACGAAGACATTCTGAGACACTACGTTGTCCAGAGCTTCCTCGGTAACGAATACGTCAATACCCCATATCACAGAACACTGTCAAATTGTACTATCCATCGCCAGAAGGATGCCAAGCACATTACAGCAGGCCTGATGCATACATACATCTAAACGTAACACACCCCGCGTAGGTGGATAGGAACAATGGGGTCACTATTCCGTGATACCCATCCTTAGAATCACCGACCTTACTAACTGGATATTCCTGTATGGACACCATAAAGAATCAAGTCTAACGGTGGTGAGAATACAAAACAACTAAGGATTAGCATAATAAAGATATAAATCAGTTAATAATACTAACTAAGTGTCAGAAATCATACTCACGCTTGCCGATAGATCGACTCCAGAAAATATCACATTGGCAATATGAACAATGGATGAGATCAGACGACGCTGTAAAACTTTGCAGCTAATGAATAAGAAGCAGATCATTTTGCTGAACAACCGTCAGTATAATAGAACCAAACTATCTAACCACTCGCATATGACTCAGATGTAGACCATGTACATATCACATTAAATCAGACGAAACAACTGTATACTCTAACCGCGAAAGGATCTAAATCTAAGTACAAGTACCTAACGAGAAATATAACTACACCTATAAATAGTTAATGACTGAAGAATAAACGGGACATTTGATAGATTCACCAGAAGAGTTAGAACAAAACTCTCTCCTGTGTATAATCCACAACTCGCTCTACGGATACCAATAATATTGCATATCCTTACACCACTATTAAAAAGTAAATAGATGTTAGTAGAAGAATATATATATAATTATAATATATAATAAGTAGAATAAAATATAATTAATATATTAATAATTATAACTCATAGTAATTAAATACATAGGGATATTAGAAAAATTAAAGTTAATTGTTAAGAACAATTATTAAACAATATAGGTTTAATTGGTGTTTATTCTCATAAGTTCTTCTATTAATTGGTACTCAAATTGTATATAACTCTATATATAGAGATGCTTTTTAGTATTTCTTAAGAGAGATCTATTTTTAATGTATGTTAAATGCAAACATAAGGATAAAAATTATAAAAAATGAATTAAATAATGATTAATTAAAATAAGAAATTTCTATAATAGCACTAGATGCATCAATGAATAGCATGGCACATGGAACGCTATCACCTATATATGAATGACAATAGATCTGGACAGGAGCCCTTCCCTCCCGCTCACCCCAACTGACCGTGAGTGCTGGGAAAATTCTAATAAATTATATCTTTTATCTTAATAAACAAAAGTATTATATAAAATATTATTAATAGACTCTTTTTATATCTCGTTAATTCGTAATACAGATAATTATATGAAAAGTGTCTCAGTTATTAGTCATGATAAGATTTCCTTATCACTCCATCAAGTGTACAAGGAGCAGGCTTTATCTAGGCATCATTTTTGCTCAATACTTTAATATTTTCTAAACACTTTCGTTTCACACGGATCATTATAAACCATAAATTTCTTATAAGTTTACATGAAATAATCACAGTGTAAATCAGCTCGGTTGTAACTTATAATCTGTAATTCGTCCTAATAGTTTATAAATATAGCATATTTGGTAGGCCAAACATATTTCCATAATAATAATATTAATAAAACAAATGTTATACCACAGAATATTAATAAGTACATTTTTTTTCATAACTATCTAGTTAAAAAAAAAAAAAAAAATTAAAAAAAAAACCATTCCATTAATAACAATTAGCATGGCCAATGCATGATATCAACCAAAAATTGTACCGAAGAAAAGAACAGATGTTTTTCATATATATATATATATATATAAATACCGCTAATAATAGAAATTACCAAAAATTTGATTGGGCAATACCGTTACATCGGTACTTTTTAAAAGTGATTGGGCGATTACCAAACTGAGTAATCAGTACTAAAAGATATATCGCCACGATACATAGTACCTGTACATTGTACGCATATAGGTACTGCTCATCTCTATGATTATATAATTATTATATATTATATATATATATACTCTATATTATTATAATAGTACTTTCAAAAGATATATTATATAATATAATATATATATATGTAATTATATATATATAATATAATATATTATTAATATATTATATATTATTAATAATAATTATAGTATATTATATAATATATATATATGTGGTGAAAATTACATTTCAATAATCTACCATTCTCAGTGCCGTCTCGTGTGTGTAACCAAAACTAGATAGTACGTGCATTACCCTAATTGTCCACGTGCCTGAAGTCCGTGCAGTAGTTGCTCACAATGTGTGAGATCAATTCGGAAACACAAACGTTACAAACCTGGAAATTATAGAATCAAATAATATTATATATTATATTTATATATATTAATAAATATATATATATAATTAATATATATATATATAGTATATAATACTATATATATTATATATATTTAATATATTATGATTTATATATATAGATATATATATAATATATATATTACTATATATATATATTATTATAATATATTTATTAATTAATACTATATATATAACTATATTATATATATATTGAAAGAATAGACGACCTCACTACCAAATAATAGAGTACCTTAGTGTGAGAGGTATACAATCCCTTTTAGACGGTAGAATATTATGATGAAGGTTAGTTATACTGTGAGTATAATGATTATTAGTATCTTCATCATAATTATAATCAAACTAGTATATGATAATTTACCTGAGTGATCATGATAATATAATAAAGTAAACGCTCCACTACAACTACATTTATTAATAATAATACTCACCATTAAAGTGATTAATACAATAGTTCTTTCTATATAATAATTGATCTTATAGTAAGGTCAATAGGTTATATGATGTGCAACTACATCTGAATATATAATTAGGTTTTATTCGTAAGAAAATATCTCAGAATAGTTATGTAATAGTATACTAACTAATATAGTTTATATGAGTAGTTTATCGTTTAAATATGTCTTATTGTGATACATAACTTTATTATGATAAGGTTTAAGTTAAAGATAGTGTAAGCATATTATTATGTAGTGTGAGCATTGTATTAGTGTTGACTTCTCTCTCGTTAATATGGTAGGTTAGGGTATATTTGAGGTTAAGTTTCTCTCAGATATAAGGCTGGATATGTTAGTGTGTAGGTATACGGTTAGGTGATATATATATATAGATCCAATGTTTAGGTTTATCGGATTTCACCACCCAGAAAATAATTATAGTATTTACCCAATATAAGAATTATTACAGTAATAACGGAATCTAATTAATTATTTCTGATATGTGGTGAATCCTGCAAGTCTAATCACCTTAATTATGATATTACGAACTAGTGAGAGATTACTTAGTAACTAGGTAAGTTACTTATGGAACAGGTATGTAGTAACTTTATGTAACATCTATTATATATCAGTTGATATATAGGTATATTTAAGTTCAAATTGATGTTGTATATAGAGGACGTAGTACTATAAATCAGACGTGAGTTGAGATTATCTTACTACATTATATTGTAAAGTAAATCCAATTTGTAGTAACGGCCTTGTAAAGTCTATAGAGTACTTATTTATTCATGAGACCATTAATAACACACTCAATCAATCATTTAATTTTGTTATCAATTCCTAGTATTCTTAAATTGAAAAAAATGATACTGTCACTACCTATTACTATGCTGTGATCTTATAAATTAGTATCTCATAATGACAAGATAACACTATTTACTGTCTCTTTAACCTCAGTACTATATAATAGCATGACAATCATATCACGGTAATAATATAATAGGAGTTCTCACAAATATCACCATATTTATTAGTACTTAATGCAGCTTAGTTATTATGATATATATAATATTATTTCTATCATAGTTAAGAGTCTTCTTCATAACATCCTTTAAATTATTTTGCACATTATTTTTGAAAACATATATCAAATGTATCGTTTATTACTAGTTTACCATATATGTATAAATATCATTAGAGACTCTTATCACATAGACCTATAGGTTTTAAGAATTTTATCAAGGTTTAAATTTTGGAAGCTTTAAATTGTATGGTAAAAGTTCAGATTATAAATAGAAGATTTAATTGTGATTAATTAAACTTTAGCACGCGCTAATGTCAATGATTTTATGTGAATTTTATTTAATAAATAATTTAAATTTTAACAGATTTTATGGTTTTAATTAAGGTATAATTTTATTTAATAATGTATAATTTGTTTTTATTTGTTTATATTGGTATTAAATAATTTTTTATCATAAATTTTATTGGTAATTTTAATTTTTTTTATTATTAATATTTATTATTTTCAAATATATATATAAATATAATATATATATATACTCCTAATACTTATAGTCAATATCCTATTTATTATTAATAAAGCTATGGTAGGGTACTAATTATAATATATAATATATGAGATGATGGCGACTGAATTAATCGTACTATCGTCATCGTCTAATCTGAGCAAAAATCGGCATTTATTTTTTTTACTAATCGATCATCGTCATCGTCATCGGCTTATTTTTTAGATACCGAAGTCTTGTTCCGAGTAATTTGCACAAAATATTATAAATTTGTAGAGAAATACAAAGAAGTTTATGAATAATCAGCAATTATACTAACTCTAAATATCAATAAATAATAATAATAATAAAAAATAATAATAATAAATAATTAATAAATTTATATATATAATATATTTATATAATTAATTAATTATTATAATATATTAACTATATTGAGTATAATGTAGATAAATATATTATATATAATTAGTAATATATGATGTATATATATATATGTAAAAAATAAAGTATATATATTTATATATAATATATATATCAATATTAAACCTGTGCTAACAACAATTATCTAACATTGTGCGTGTGAATACCTTTATGATGATATAAATAAGTCCTGAAAGACAGATTAAAGGCCATCTCCTTCAAAATGGTTTTATCTCCTCCACCTATTCCTCTTATGTTTGTTTTACAGTTTTTAATATTAATGATTAAATATAAAATTTTGTGTTAAGGAATAATATTAATTATTTTAGTGTTTTTAATTAAGTTAATATCGTATATATATAATAATAATATATATATATTGATTATTATTATAATATATATTATAATATATATATATTATATATAATTATATATATTATTAATATTAATATATCATTAAATATATATATATATATATATATTAATATACTTTGCTCTATGTATTGTATGACATTCCAGTCCTAAATGTCGATTCGCTACTTTATTCTTTGTTTTAATGCGTCATTCATATCCTACACTCATCCTCAGGACAAAAATTCATCATATACGCATACTTTTATATGATTCACACCCACTCTTTCATTGCCGCCTTGCGATTTCGCTAATCCCTTAATCCCTTATAATCCTTATACGGATTAGAGTTAGATAAAAAATTGCCACACATCGTTTATATGTCCTGCTTGTCGATAGAAGGCAACTTTAAGGGACGGAGGTAAGTAGGTTGGACTGCCCTTAACTACCACTTATATCTTTGCCATTGGAATGCCTAATGGCATGCCTCGGAGAGGTCGTATAGATCGCAAGTAATGCGACCCTTCTATTTCCTGAGCAGCGCGAAAATGTGTATTAATGAGAACGTATCTGTATATTAAAATGTCAGAGCGAATAAAATGTGAGGTAATTTGAGGAGAGAATGGTATGATGGATGTGTATATTCACCAAGGGCAAATTTGATTTGCTCGCTGTGACTGAAACAAAGTCATGAAATAGGAAACGGTGAAACATGTTAAATTGGCCCTGTAGGTGTGGGTGAAATGTGTTTGTGTTGCTGTGGAAAGGAATGTAGAGGGGGATAGAAGGTTTTGCAATTCTGATGAGTGAGTTGTGGTAGAGACTATGTAGATTCTTTGTGTGATGTGAGGTACTAGCAAGAAGCAAAAGGTTTAAATGTTGTTTTGAAAATATCAAAATTGTGTGGTTGCAGACATTATGATCCATCTGAGGGTAATGTTGAAAGAGTACGATTTTCTGGGATAATCTGACATGTTTTGGATGGGCGCGAATAGTGAGATTTCAGTTTCATTTGCCACATATCTGCTCATTCAAGGATGTGTGTGTGTGGTGTACAGTTGTCACCACCACTCACGGGCAGAGCCCTATTCAGCGAGGGGGTGTATACTCTCAAAAGTTCACCTCTAGCGCAAATTAGCGCATTTTGAGCACAGACGCAGGCTTTTAAGTGAAGGAGATTAAATTCAGAGCAGGACATACAGAAGATTGGAAGAGAATTCCACAAACAGAGGTAGGTTGGAAAGAAGGAAGCACCACAGCAAACTAGGCTGGAGTACAATGTCAACACAATACTCTGTGCGAAGATACAGCACCATTGTGCTTACGAAGGGCTCGTAAGTTTGTCGTACGCGAGTGATAAGTTTCCTTACGAGCACTTGCCGCTGCCAGTACCTAATCAGGATAGAGGATACAAGCACCAACATCGCCTTGCGAAGAGTTAGAGGTCAAGTGAACTGGAAAGTCGCAGAACAGTTTATAAGCCTTTTTGCCGTTGACCCGGCCCTGTCCAAAAGGCGGGGTGTGCAAACCAGCAAGCCCCCCCCCCTCAAGATATGAGCAGCAGTACTCCATACACAATGGGCGGAAGTGAGACCTTCTGTATAGCGGTAGCACTGAGAAAAGGAACTATAGGGACAATTATCTCAACAGTGCATAAACATAGAATACTATCATTTCTTTGAGGCGCCGGCCGTAATGCAAAAACTAAGTATGTGTATGTGAAGGTTATCCACAAGACATTTTTTTATTTTATCATGTAAGGCCATGGAATGTCTTACATTATTTCAACAGGAGATGACGACAGATAACCTGTCCGAAAGAGACAGCTAGAAAGTTAGAAGGTATTTTGGAGAAGGGGATTTGTAAGGAGTGGCGTTTTTAAAGAATTGAATTTTCATGAAGTTATTTCTATTCCATCAGCGCAGAATAAAATCGGAAAGATCTAAGACGAGAGGCAAATTCCAGAAGTAAAAGTGGGTAAGTACGAATTGATATAGAGTTAAAGGAGATGAAGTAGGATCGAGTCACCGCGAATAACGAGCCTGGATTAAGTTAAGAGGATTGCTAGGTGAGAGAGATCATTAAATGATAAACGGTAGAAATAAAGTAGGAGTATATACATAAATATTAAATATAACAAAATAAAGCAGCATTTTAAATATGCTTTTGGGCTATGAGAAGAGTTTCAACTTTAATGTTGATAAGTTAAACAACCTAAGGTAATGTATAATATAAATACATAAAAACTTCAAGCCAGAAGATTTTACTATCATTTATAAGTGTCTGAAACTATTCGGGGGTGTGGTCGTTGCAGTTTCTTTATCTATCAAAAGAAAGCAAAATAAAGTGATGAATAATTTTGCTTTCTATTGGCAGATAGAAAGCAAAAAAAATAAGTGATGAATAATTTTGTTGATGCAACGTTTATGATTTGGGATTTCCTAAAG
>JABUQX010106232.1:7500-10000 GCA_015478945.1 Trachelipus rathkii | reverse complement strand
ATATATATATATATATATATATATATATATATATATATATATATATATATATATGTATATATATATATATATATATTTGCTCTTTCTATATATGTATAATATACAATAATATATATAGCACCAATATGTATATAACTTTATATAACAATAACATATGCTCAATAATAATAATATATGTATATATATAATAACCATGTATAAATAAAATTAATAACTATATATAATAATATGAATAATATATTTACAAAGATGTATAAATATTATAAATATAATATATACTTTATATAACCAATAACATATATATATATGTATATATGCAAACTTTTCATAACTGCTCAACAACCAATAATAATAATAACCTTATATCTTCTCAACTGCTCTGCCTTCATATATATAACTATATGTATATATATATATATATATATATATATATATATATATATATATATATATATATTATTTGTGATGCGGAAACATCCGCATCCGTTGCAGGTAACATCCGCATCCGCGGAGCATCCACACATTATTAAAGATCCGCATCCGCATCCGCGCTTTGCTCTGCGGATGTTGCGCGGATATTTATTGTCGAGATTTGATAAAGAATTTTATAATAAAAATACTTAAGGTGAATTTGGAAATTAAAATGAAAATAAAAAAGAGTTGAAGGCAATTCAAAAACGGCTTGATATTCCATATCTTAATGTTATCAAAAACATTCCAACTCTCTGGAATAGTACACTTCACATGATGGAAAGAAAGGTATTGCTCAAAGAACCTCTTGCTTTGTACACCAGTTCGTATTCCAAAGTTAACATTCTTACTAATGTGGAAAAGGACATCATATCACACTGCATTAACCTATTGAAACCATTACAAGAAATTACCAAAAAAATCAGCGCTCCCTACAGATTCCTTCTCCGATGTAATACCTTTAATCTGAACGCTAAGGAAGCATTTTGAATCATCTTCGAATGAAAATGATGACGGTTTAAAGAGAATGAAAGATGTAATTAAACTAGAGTTAGAAAAACGCTTTGGTTTTGTGGAAATTAATGACCTTAATTCTATTGCAACTTACTTAGATCCCCGTTATAAAGGCAATTTTTTGTAACACAATATTAGAACAAGTTAAATCGACACTTTGTGTTGCAGTTGAAAAACTTCAATCCGAACAGTCTATTAATTCGCTACCCATTAAAAGGAAAAAAACGAAATCTACAGAATCAACACCTTCTACAAGTAAATCAATTGCAAATTCACTAGAAGAATTTCTACAGTCCAGTAGTGATGAAGAAACACACGCCTTGCCAAAAGATGTAGTGCAAATGATTGAAAACTATCACCAAGAAAACAACTAGATACAAATGATGATCCTGTAAGTTGGTGGAAAGTTAAGCCAAATGTTTACCCCACGCTTGAGTAAACTTGCAAGGAAATACTTGCCTGTCCTCCAACTTATGTTCCAATTGAGAGAGTATTTAGCAATGCTGGGCTAATATATGATTAAAAGAGAAACAGACTCTCAACAGAAAAGGCAGAAAAATTGATGTTTCTCAAGCACAACCTTCACATATTTGAATTTCAATACTAGTGCAAAAAGTATGTAATCCATTGTAAAATCTCTTTCATTAGGGTCGGAGGTTGGGGAAAGAGGTTGGTGGGGTGTATTTGAGTTGGGTCCCCGTCCCGTACCCTGGTAACACAATTATATTAATAGATTGTGGCTAAAACTCGATATATATATATATATATATATATATATATATATATATATATATATATATATATATATATATATATATATATATATATATATATATATATATATATATATATATATATATATATATATATATATTTATATATATATATATATATATTTATATATATATATATATATATATATATATATTCATTTGTACAGAACTTAACATATAACATAATATATATATATATATTTATATATATATATATATATATATATATATATATATATATATATATATATATATATATATATATTTATATATATATATATATATATATAAAACTCTAAATATATATATAAAATATATATATATATATATATATATATATATATATATATATATATATATATATATATATTTATATATATATATATATATATATATATATATATATATATATATATATATATATATATATATATATATATATATATATATATATATATATATATATATATATATATATATATATATATATATATATATATATATATATATATATCAAACATCCGCATCCGCGGATGTTAAAATCAAACATCCGCATCAGCATCCGCATCCGCGGATGCAAAAAAAAAATGACATATATTATATCACTAAAATATATATATATATATATATATATATATATATATATATATATATATATATATATATATATATATATATATATATATATATAACTATATATATATATATATATATATATATATATATATATATATATATATATA
>JABUQX010106232.1:0-5000 GCA_015478945.1 Trachelipus rathkii | reverse complement strand
TTGTTCATTAGTAGTTGCCGTGATTTTGGGGTGTGGAGAAAATTTTAACTATTCTCCCACTTTTCTTCTCCTATTTCAAGTGGGAGATTATTTTCTGTAAATTTCATTTTATTCCACTTTTTTATTTTTTATGTTTCGTTTGCCTGTTGCATACCTCGTGGAGTTAAACTTCAACCTTCTGAATTTTCCAATGCTTCTTGAAGAAGATCGGGTTTGTTTTTAAGCGATATATTTGGGGAATTATTAGAAGATGGGACAGCTTTTTGGTTCATTTATTGAGTTTTTTTTTGTTGCAGCGAAGACTTTCGTTTTTCAAGCTATTAATTAGAAAAACACACTTTTTTTTATAAAAAAAAATTCACTTTTTTCTATTTTCATTACTTCACTGTTAATTTCACTTAACTAATTTTATCTATTAAGGTATTGGTGTTGTTGGAGTCGCTCTGTTGGTCACCAGCTTATTGGGCTAGAAACTAGCTCAAAGAGGAAATTAGAAATTAAAGGGTTTTTCCGTTTTTGATTTTATTTTGTATATGATAAAATTTATTGACGCATTGTGCAAAGTTAATTGATAATAATATATGACCTTAAAATAATGTATATTAAAGTTTATGTTAACCGGCTTTTTACAGGGCTGCTATCACAATGAGTCTTCTTCATGAAACCTACAGAAGCTAATTCTTTTTATTATTATATTTTTTCAATGCAGTATTAGTATAATAATTTAAAGGCCATCAAAAAAAATCTTTTGGTGCCTAGTTTTATAACTGATTTTAACTATATTTGGGGCGCTGAATCGAAATATGAAAACAGTTTTTCCTATCAGCTCTACCTTTTTAGATATTTGTTTTTTTAACATGCATTTTTACACGAAATGTGCTTTTCTAACTTCATTTTGTGCACTTCTAAAGCACATATATAAGGATTGGTTCTGGCATATGAATATTCCCCTATTATCCGTCTGCTGTCCATTTTCTTTCAGGAAAATCCCCCAGATGGAGCAAGCCTCCGGTAAGTTAAGTAACCTTAAATGCTCCAACGAGGTGGGGTTAGTTTGTGCGTTCTCGCCCATGCAAGTAGATTCGTAGTTGGACCTCTCGTTAATTATGTTGTTTAGAAGAGTGTTATAAAGTAACCTAAAACGGAGTTGTTGGATATTGTTTTTTTCGTGTTGCTTGAATAGAAATAAAATAAGTCAAGTAGAGAGGTTGTGTAAATCATCCAAATTTCTTCGCCTGCTAATATGTCGGAGAAATACACGTTAAAGAAGCAGAAAAAAACTGGTTAGAGACTGTAAAACAGCTTATCTTGAGATACTTGGTGTTAGGCTTGGTGATCTGGATAAAACTTGGGCACCGCATCCGCATCAGGTCTGTAAAACTTATACAGAACATTTACGACAGTGGACTTGGAAAAAAAAGTCTTAAATTCGGCGTACGGATGGTTGGAGAGAACCGAACAAAAACAATCATCGTGATGAACATGCTATTACATGCCAGGTAAATTACTGGAATCAATCAAACAGCCGTGGCAAGTGACTTACCCCGATATTGCATCATGGCAAGACGCCCGGCCCTCACTCAGAGGAGGTAACGATCCCAACCGTTTCACCACCTACCAGACCTGCTGTTAGATGAGTGTTTTCCATCCTATCGCCCTTCTGATACTCAATGAAGTGAACATTGATTATTACAAGGAAAATCCATCAATCCTCAACGTTTAAAACCAGGATGAGTTAAATGACCTCCCCAGAGATCTGTACCTGTCAAAAGAAGCGTTCTGATTACTAGGCTTTCCCAGTTAACGACCAAAATTTACTGGAACAAGGAACCAAAATTACCTTTTACCGTACAAGAGAAATGGGTCTGCAACCGTTTCTTCTCTGAAGAAGACAATCTTGTATTTTGTCACGAAATTAAAGGACTCATGGAAGAAATGAGTGATCCTTACGAATATGTTTCAGATCGATTGGCGCCAATTTATTGACAGGTTCGAAGCAAAGTTTGAAATGTGTACTTCTACACAATGGGAAAATATGTTTCAATACCAATTGCTCACTCAGCACAATATGAAAAAGAATTATAAACACCATAGCTTTGGTCTTGGAGAAGATAAAGTATCATGAACATCAATTGGTGATTTCATTAAAATGGTCAACTTTCTCCTTGGATATCTTTGTTTCTTGGGCCTCTGGAATAGCAGAGACAACACAACCTCTCACTAAAAAATAGGGGAATAAACAGAATAATCCACAGATGAAGACTCGGTCAATTAACGACCCTTAGTTGAACGAGAAAAAAATCATCCTTCCTCCACTGCATATCAAGCTGGGCCTTATGAAATAGTTTGTAAAGGCTCTTGATAGAAACGGATCCTGCTTTGAAATATAGGGGACCAAATTGCCTCAGTTGAGTATGGAAAATAAAGCGGAATATTGACGGCCCATAAATAAGAAAACTTAATTATCATCTGCTTTTCGTAAAAATATCCGCAGTGGACATAGGAGCGTCGAACTGAGAGTTGAAACTTCATAGGTGCATGTGTCACGACAAATTTTCGGCGCTGTAAATGGAAATCTGAAAACTATGTGCTTAAACTGTAAAAGCGAGATGCTGAACAGTTTTCAAATCCCTTGGGTGTAAAACAGAGTATTAAGTGCACTATTTAACACCAGGGGTGGCCAACTGGCGCAGCGCCAAATTATGGCGCATTGGCATTTTATAAATGGAACTGCATAATACGTACTTTTAGGAAGTATTTATCTATTTTAACTGCGTGGACTACGTCAGCCTTAAATTTGTTCACTTACGTAACTTAATAGTTATTGATAACTAAAAATTCATTTATATTTCCAAGAAAATTTATGTATAAATCGGCAAGATATAGAAAAATGATTAATATTAGTAACATAATAATACCTAGTTTGTTATTGCTATTTTCTTTGTTAATAGTTTGATTATTATTATATCAATATTATTTTCCACGACCATAAAATTCCATGACAGTAAGATAAATTATAATTATAATATTTCCCTTGACTAATAGCATGGTACAATGCTAATCATCAGTTATAGAAATTTTATGAGTGTATTCTATATCAGTGAGTTATAGTGTGAAAGCACAGTGTTCATCTCATATATTTCTTTAATATTTTTGCTTTTTATTATTCTATTTTATTGTGATTTAATATTAGAAACTCGTGTCGCAGAAAATCGAAAAACTGAAAATCACTGAAAATATAAATTAATAAGAAATCTAATATATATCCCTGCTAATTTCATAGCGTTGGATCTATATATCAGGGTATATATATATATATAAATATATATATATATATAAATATATATATATATATATAGTATATATTATAATATACTATATATATATATAGTATATATATATAATATTATATATATATAATATATATATATATATATATATATAAATATAGATATAATATATATATATATATAAGTGTATATATAGTCTATATCAAATTATATATTATATATATAGCTAATAAAAAAAATAATATATTTGCTAAGACTACCTATCGAAAGTGATAAATATATCGAACATTGCTCATAATAAAGATATAACCACATATGAACATCCGTCTAAGCGTGGAAAAAATTTGGCGCAGGTATAGCAAAAGCGTTGCACCCTCTGATGTTAAAAAACAGTCAACCTAGACCGTTTAGCCTGAAAATTTTTAGGCATACAACCAGCGGAAGCGAGAGGAGGAAAGATTTCAAACAAATATTAAAACGTATGGAGACGCGCTACCAAAGGACGATGGGATACGGGCGACATAGAATGAGCAGGATTACTGTTGCGAAATATATTAAAAAGGAACTGTTACACCAAAATATATTCAGAATGTCAGAAAAGAACCTTCGAAAAATTTTAAGTGAAGAGTAGTTTCATCGATGCACGTTTTCATCACTCATGTCTCTTATTTTTTAAGTTAATAGATTTGTTTTCAATATAATAAACAGGATATACATCTGTGTTTGGATTGTTTTTTTTATACTAGTGGATTTAGCCTAAGAAAGTAGTTGAGTATATATCACTGAATAACGTTGAGACATTTAGAAATGTGAGGTGAATAAAACTAAAGAAACTCAACTGCATACTTTGAATTTTCAGTAGACATTCTCATACTCGAAATCAGCTTCCAAATACTCCGCACCAAAAACCAAACATAGTGTGCCCAACGGAATTGAATGCTTAATCCTCATTAATTTAATTAACTAATTATTTAAATTAACATAATTAAAAAAAACTTTTAAGATGAATAGACTACGATATAGTATAGGTGTATATAGAGCGAGAGCACTACTTTCCACTCCTGTCACAGTAATTTTCGTTGTTAAAGTACTCTTCGCTTGCAATCTTAAAATCCTACCGGCTAGGAAACCAAAGACGCTAAACAAAAAGTTCTCCACTGATTGGATAATTTCAAATTAAGTAACAATGCCCCTTGTTTACATGCGTCTTTGGGAGTTACAAATGGGAATCGATACGGTAATACATGATATTATTATAGATATATAATATATATATCTATATACTATACATATATATATACTATATATACTATACTCTGTATATTAAATAAAATAATAAATAATTAATATATATTATATATATATATATAATATATATTATATATATATATAATATAATATATATATTTATATATTAATATATATATATATATATTAATATTATATATATATATATTATATATATTATATATTAATTAATATAATAATTATTATATATTAATAATATATATATTATATATAATATATATATATATATATATTATTATAATATATATGATACATATATATAAAATAATTAATATACTATATTATATAATACTTAATATAATATAATATATATTAAATATAGTAATTTATATATTTAAATATATATATATATCTATATCATATATCTATATATATTAATAATATATATATTATATATATATA
>JABUQX010106230.1:32500-35493 GCA_015478945.1 Trachelipus rathkii | reverse complement strand
CCCAGTCAGGCTTACGAAAGCCTGTCAGTTGGGGCCAACCTCTATTCCATTTCTATCCATCACGATTCCCATCAACATCAGTCAGTCCATTGCAGGCAATCTGCGTGTCTCCTCAATGAATCATCTACTGTGTCTCTCCACCTCTTCCGCGGTCTTTCCCTCGGTCTCACTCCCTCTCCACTTCCACCTCCTCTGCAAACTTATTCTCTCCCTGCATCCTCTCCAGGTGTCCCTACCACTCAGTCTGGCTGTGTCCCACTTTATTCATCATTGGTTCCCACCCACGCTCTCCCTCACTGTCTCGTTTTTCACTCTGTCTCTTCTCGTCTTTCCAATCACTGTCCCAACACCATTCATCTCGCTGTCTGAATTCACTCTCCTCTCTCCCTGTCATGCTCCATGTTTCCGCCCCATACAACAGTATCGGCGTCAAACAACGCCTTCGTGTATTGCTCTCTTCCACCTTTGTTCATATATTTATCTTTCAAGATGGGGTATACTGCTCTTACATTCTGCCATACTGCTCAATCCTATCGTAATTTCCTTTGACACCCCCTTCTCTTCAAGAGTGCTTCTAGATATTTTTATATCTATGCACATTAGCTCTCTTACGTCTACCGCCACTATCAACTCCTCCTCTCCTTCCTGCTTACTACCCATTATTGCTGTTTTCTCCACATCATATTCAATCCTGTTTCTCTCAACTTTTCTGCAAAACACAGCGCCATTTGCTTCAACCTCTCACCATCTCACTTCAAAACACGCCAAATCTCTGCATATACATGAATTCTCGTTCAATCTCTCTAACCTCTTTACACCTCATAGTGGCTGTGTCCAAATTACGCTATAAAACAGTATCGGCGACAAGCACACTACCCTGCCCTTACTCAGTTTTTACATCAAACCATTTCCTCGCTTTTATATCCTGTTCTGACCTTACTTATGCGATTCACTTTGTACTTCTTTACTGCCTTTATCAGTCTTGCCTCCAACTTTTATAAATTCCCTCTCCAGAACTCTCACAGCCTTCTCTCTGGTTACAGAACAATGCTTTCATTTACAAAGTCTATGAAGCGATATATAGCCTTCTTAGTTGAATTCCCAGTGTCTTTTCCTGTATCATTTTTAATGCAAACATTAAATCTGTAGTACTTCTACCACCTCTGTACCCATACTGCTCTTCACCTAATCTTGGCTCTATTTTGATCTTAATTTTCTTTTATATTCTTTCATATAACTTCGCCATGTGATCCATTAGTGAGATTCCTCTATAATTTTTACAATTTCCTGCGTCCCCCTACCTTTATAAATGGGAACTAATTGACCTTCCCCAACCTTCCAGCACTCTTACACTCCACCAAAAACACCTGTCAGAAATCTCAGCATCAGCGCTTATCAGCCCCTCTCCCCCTTCTACAGACTCATATTATCCGCATCTTTCACCAGGAGGTTTTCGCCTCTTCATTTCCTTACGCCTTCCTCAAATTCCTCACCGTATTACCTCATCCTATTCTCCCTCCACGTTTCTCTCCTCCTCCACGTTTCTCTCCTCCCCTCCTCTTCCGACTGCACTTCAACAACAACTCATCAAAGTACTCTATCCACCTTTTTTTTTTCCTCCGAGCTTATCAATGTTTCTCCATTTTTGTCTTTGATATTACATACTCTACTCTTAGCTCTCTATACGTTCTTGCCAATCTAAAAATCTTCTCCTTGCTTTCCTTCATATCATCCATCAGTTCCTTTGCTAGCTTCTCAGCCACCTCCTCCTTTGCCCCCCTCTTCACTCTCTCCGCTTCATTTCTTGCTTCCACGTACACGGCTCTAGATTATATATATATATATATATATATATATATATATATATATATATATATATATTATATATATATATATATAATATATATATATATATATATATATGTATATTTATATATATATATATATATAATATATATATATATATAATATATATATATATATATATATATATATATATATATATACATATATATAATATATATATATAATATATATATATATATATATATATATATATATATATATATATATATTATATAGTAATATATATATATATATATATTATAATATATATATATATATATATATATATATATATATATATATATATATATATATAATATATAATATATATATATATATATAGTATATATAGTATATATATATATATATAATACAGAAATCGAAATTCAAAATTACAATTATTCCCATAAACTCCCATTGATAAAGATGACAAAGTAATATTTATTTTCTATAGGCATTAATCAAAATGTAGAGAAAAACATCCGCATCATCCTCATTTTTCAAAGAGGATGCGGATGCGATGTGACTGTTAAGTGCGGCATGCGGATGTCAATTTAGTGCGGATGTTCCGACAAATGCGATGCGGATGCGGATGGTCATGATCCATCACTAATGTGTCAATAAACGATTTCACCGAAAACGCCTCGTTTCCAAAGATACATGGTTATTGAAAACCTATTTAAACATTAAGTTACAATAAACAGTAAACTAAATTTGGAAAGGTAATTAACAAATCATTCAATTTATTTAATGATAAGAATACATGCATTACGCACAGAAAAAAAATATACACAGAAATAGTTAAGAAGCATGGTGCCACTAAGGTTTATAACAAATGTAAAATGAGCACCCAGCGCAATACAGGCCTCTATTCCGGCACGCATTTATGGCGGACACGTTCAAATATACAGTGTGTGTGCCGAATTGTCACAAGATGCGATTATGCGAGCCCTTAATTCTTCTGGACTTTTAACTGTTGCTGTATAAACCAAATGTTTCAGGTGACCCTACAAGAAGAAATCCAATGCATTTAGGTCTGGAGACCGCGGAGGCCAAGGTTCTGTACCTCCCGACCATCCAATTTGCAGTGAGTATACATGTATAAATAGTTACAGCAACTAAACTGAAATGAGCTGGAGCGCCGTCGT
>JABUQX010106230.1:12500-27500 GCA_015478945.1 Trachelipus rathkii | reverse complement strand
TATTTTACTCTACATCAGATCGTAAAAACACATGTTTTACCTTACTTGTGATTGGAGGATGTAAGCCTTAGCTC
This sequence comes from Trachelipus rathkii, assembly GCA_015478945.1. NCBI lineage: Eukaryota > Metazoa > Arthropoda > Malacostraca > Isopoda > Trachelipodidae > Trachelipus > Trachelipus rathkii. The sequence continues at coordinate 27,426 of JABUQX010106230.1, read as the reverse complement.
AATTCACCCTCAGCTGTGATTGGGTGAGAATTATAAATGTTCCCTTGTGATTGGTGGGAGTAAACCTTATCTCAATTCACCCTCGATGGTGATTGGTCGAGAATTATATATGTTCCCTTGTGAGTCTAAACTCGTTTCAAACTATAGTCGCTTTAACTGTCAAGCTGTGAACAAGTTCCCTACTCTACCTTAAAAGTGTTCCATTTCCAGACGGAGTTCGAAATGGTCCGTCTTAATAGGTATACCTCTGTACAAGACATCATCCAGTGGGAAGTTAAGATACCTGGTTGTGGAGTTGCATTCTTATATAAAAGAAACCCGAATGGAACTGAATTCTTCACGTGTGTTAGTAATTCATCATATTACAACACAAGACGTGTTTACATGAGTCCTGAAGAATTACTGTGTATATGTAAACACATCGAGACCTGGCTTACTGATTACTTTAACCCTAATGCGGCTTTAAACTACTCGAAAACAGTTATCAGTCAGAGCCTAGGATCCAAGGGCAAGCAGCTTACTCTAACCTTCTCTAAACACGCGAACACCATCGGCGTGGAAGTTAGACTATGGGAACGACGAAACGGCTTAGAAGTATTTGAACGTACTTCACATGGATTCTTCATCTCAGGAATACAACAGCTGAAGTGTATGTCAGAGGTAGGCGGAAGGGTGATAAGGCATATGAAGAGAGTGAATGTGTTATCTAACTATGTGTCAGTCGTTCATTATATGTTATACGAGGAATACTATGCATTCAAGAAAATGCTGGTTGATGATTCTGAAACTGTTATTAAACGATTCCTAGACACTATTGATGTGCAGAAATTCATACATCTACTTAGAAAACGATGGGCGGTAAGCATCTACGCTGACGATCCAGAGACCAAACATACTATGATATCTGAGAGGGAGCTTTTTACATATGTGCTTTCGGATGGTATTGATTGAGACACGTAGCTACATGATAGACAACGATATAAATGATTGGTATATTTGTAAAGATTTACAGAGTATTAATCTTGAGTCTTCGTGAAGTTTCTGTGAATGTCTAAAACAGTGTTATACACCCTTATAAATATATTTAATATTATTGTAAACGTAATTAATGATGAAATATTTAATATTCTTGTGAATATATTTAATGTTAAAATATGTACGTCTGTGATTATTAAAGTTCTAGCTATGTAGTAAAGGCTTTTTAAGTGAAGTTTTTGCTTTAACACCATCAAGTAAACGTTCGTAAATATATATATATATATATATATATATATTTATAAATATATATAATATATATATATATATATATATATATATATATATATATATAATATATATATATATATATATATATATTTATATCCATACCTTCGAAAGCTACATTATACCTCGAGCACGCTACGAGTATGGATGTGGGTAAATTCATGTTCTTCAGCCCTGCTACATGCATGGTGGCGGGCCCCACAAGCTGCGGAAAAACCTTTCTGTTGTTAAACATATTAAAGGATGGTGGAATTTTTGAGCATGCACCCGTGAAAATAATCTGGTGCTATAGTGTATTCCAGGAGAAGTTTAATGAGTATAATAATATAGTAGAATTCCATGAAGGTGTATACGATATTAAATCATTGGAAAATGTACAAGGTCATAAAGTTATAGTACTGGACGACATGTTGCACAAGTTAAACGAAGATATAGCTGAGACGTTTACGGTGTATTCCCATCATTTAAATATATCTGTATTTTTCATTACACAGAACATTTTTCATCAAAGCAAGCACATGAGGACTGTTTCTTTAAACACTCAGTATCTGATTCTGTTTGGGCAAAGAAGAGATATGAGCCAGGTCAATGTTCTAGGGTCTCAGATGTTTCCGTTGGCCAGAAAAGAGTTCTTGAAAGTATATAAAGAAGTTACTTCGATTCCATACGGATACTTGCTGTGTGAGCTTCATCCTAGGAACACGCATAGAGTTCTGCTCCGCACCAACATTCTACCGCACGAGGTAGAAACTGTGTACATTCCTGCAAAATGAGTAGTTTAGTTGTAAAGTATTTACCTCTTATAAAAAATTTAAAAAGCTGAAACCATCTGAAAAGCGTAAATTAATCTGTGATGATGAGAAGTTCGTCCAGTGTGTATGTGAACTCTGCTTGAATCTTATAAAGGGCAATGTTCCTTTAAACAGACCTCAGAAGGTAAAGCTGCGTCGGCATAGAAACATCATTAAAAAACTCTCCCGTAACATAAAGCAACTGAAAAATAAAAAGAAGGTGCTGCAGAAGGGGGGTGGTGTTTTCCTTCCTCTACTTTTCTCAGTAATTGCTCCTCTGATTACCAAGTGGATTTCTTCATAATGAAGAAGGTCGCTGTATTACCGTTTAACGAATATGAGAAAATGAAGTGTAATACTACTTCATCGATGCAGAATCCCCATACTCAGCCTACCCAATCACAGCCTTACGCAGTACAGTCCTCACTGCAAATTCAACCATCACATCAACACCATTTCTCTCGAGAGAACCAACAACCTTTGATTACAGGACAAATTCATCAGCAAACTCTACCTTACAGTTTGTTAGACCCTAAAGTTGAACAGATAAACAACTACGAGAAAGAGGTGTATCGGATATTAAATTCAGACATTAACATACATGAGAAGCGTATCTTATACCAGGATGCAATGCAGAAATTATTAAGCCTCAAGGATCTGCATCTAAAGGGCCCACTAATTAAGTCTGACGTGGAGGAGACAAATCTACCACAAGAAGTAAAACCTGAGGTGAAGTACGAAGACAACTTAAGAAATATCCTAGAGGAGAGCTTGCCAAACAGGTCTCGCAAATCAGGACTAACTCTCTATAATATTTTAAAAGAACAAATAACTTGGAATGAGCTAGGTCAAATCATTATTGATGATGAGGTAGTTAAAGGATCAAACATTGTGGATTTAATAGCTGATCTCTCGCGCGACTGGAAGAAAGGGGCTGTAACAGGGTGGCCAGCTATCAGGAGCTTCAGACTATAAATTTTCCCCGTTCTTTAATCTTGAACACACGCAGATTAGCAGACTTGGATGATATTCCTAAGACACCAAGACCCGATTCTAGTCCTTCAGGCATGTCCTATGCTTCAGATAAATTCAAACGGGTGGTTAAAGGAAGAATAAGAAAAGCCCCACACCAATATCTTAATTGGATTAAATCATAGTTCGTTTATGATGTATTAATTTATATAATTCAATATATATATATATATAATATGATATATATTATATATACTATATATATTAATAATATATAATATATATATATATATATATATATATTAATATAATATATATATATAATAATATTATATATTATATATATATATATATATATATATTATAACTTGTTCGTGTTCAATTGCTTACTTGTGGAAAAATAAATAAATTCATCATATTAAACACTGTGTTTTATATTTCCTTTTACCGTATATTTCCTTTTACCGTATATATATATATATGTTTTATATATATAATATATTTTTATTTATCACATTCATATACTTATATAATATACTATATATATATATATATATATTATCGATATAAGTTTATTTTTTATTTTTTTTTTTTTAATAAACTATATATAAAATGTTTTTTATTTATGTCAGTATACACCATGGAGGCTAAGGAGGTGGTTGATAAGTATTATTACGATGTGAAGGAGCCTAATAGCTACGGTGGATTCACAAGGTTTGCCTCGAGGTTTCCGGACATTGGCCGGAAAGAGTTGAAAGCATATTTAGAGGGCGAGGAGGCTTTCACTCTACATAAACCTGTTCGCAGAAAATTTCCTACCCGGAAAACCATAGCCCCCTGTCTCGATAGCGTATGGCAGCTGGATTTATCCGAAATGGTTAAATACAGCTCGTACAACGATGGATATCAATACATACTTTTCACCATTGATGTGTTTTCTAGATATTTATGGTTAAAACCTTTAAAAGATAAAAAGTCAGGTACTGTATCTGACGCATTGAGAGAAATTATAGAGGGTGACAGGCGATTGCCAAGAATGCTGTGGACGGATCAAGGCACTGAGTTTCTTGGTCGAGAATTTCAAGAATTAGTTAAAGAACATGACATGGGGTATTACAATACATTCTCAGTGAATAAAGCAGCTATAGTTGAAAGAGTACAGCGTACTATCAAGGAGAAAATGCACCGGTACTTTACCCGTATGAACACTTTTAAGTATATTGACATACTACAAGACCTTGCTCATTCTTATAATAGATCGTTCCACAGAACTATAAAATCTACCCCTCTAGAAATGTCGAAAATAAAGCCTACGAAGATGGCTCATTCACAACGAAGAGTCAGGAAAATAAAGGATAATTCAGGTGTATGCACAGGTGATTATGTGCGAGTCTCCAGAGAGGCGGAAAGGTTTAGGAAAGGCTACGAGTCAGGGTGGTCTACAGAGGTTTTCAAAGTTCACAATATTCGAGACTTCCCTTATGATGGCTTAAAATTATATTATCTGGAGGATTTAGACGGTGAAAAGATAAAAGGCGGTTTTTATAAACAGGAAATACAAAAAATACGCTTCAATCCTGAAAGTAATGTGTATAAAAAAAAGATATTAGGATCGAAAGGAAAGGGTCAAAATAAACAGTACTTGGTTAAATGGGTAGGTTATCCTGACAAGTTTAACTCATATATAAAAGCAAGTGAAATTAAGAATCATTAATCAGTATTCATTGTGGCCATGGCGAGTACAGACCACTTCTATTTAACTCTGCCTTCTTCGGCTTCAATGAATCTACATCCTGATAATAAGCTCTCAGACTTCACGACGGAGTTACTGAATCCTATTGACATTGAAAGAGACGTTTATGAAATAGGATTGTGTGAAGTGATATTAAATACAGATGTGGAAAATGTTCCGCATAATTCTTACTGAGGAATGTTTAAAGAAGTGTAGACTGTGTTGAAACTATATTGGATGTGAAGAACACAGGTGCTCAAACCGCGTTACTATGGGTACAAGAGAGTACTTTTATGAAAGAATTGTATTGAGAAAATCCTATTTTAAGCAGTTCCTGCAATGTTCAGTTATTTAAATACGCTTTTAGCGAATAGTAATATGTGTAGAGATCTAATTTACAACACAGATATTCATCCCTCTGATGACGAAGTATTAATTACTTTGAGATCAACGGCAGGCATTAACCTTAGAGATATTGACGTGTTTTTCCTCAGGAGATCGTCATGGCAACGGAAACACGTTCATGAACGTAAAGGTTGGTTAGATGTCCTCTATGATGTACCTACTATGCTGAAAAGGGTCATGAAAACAGTGGAAAACGAACATATAACCAAGGAAGAATTAATCGACGAGCAAGACAGGGTGTTACATTATACTTGTATTACCTCAGAGATGCTCAAACATCCTGGAATGGCGTACGTCTACACTGATATAGTCGAGCACCAATATGTGGGCGACACTACAGCTCCTCTGTTAAGGGTAGTTTATTTTCCTGAAGAGAGCAAGGTAATAACATTCCCAAATGTCCACTATCTCTCACTGAACAGGTCATTGATCGGGTCTATAAGAGTACATATAAAGGACGTGGAAGGACGGCCATTTCCATTTACAAGTGGCACATTGATGTGTAAAGTCCACATTAGAAAGAAACGTCCCCATCAGCTATAAAATGATGGATCATTTTTTAACCAGAATTGAAAATCTCATCTATATGCTACTCGATTTCATTCAAGAAATAGATGCCTCTGCAGACTATATAAGGGACATAATCAATTGCATTTTTTCATTCATTGATGCACTCTTACAGTGTAAAGACAGTATAGGGAAGAAGCTCCAGTCACCTTAGTAATAAGTATGGAAAGAGTATTCATTGGCTCGACACAGAGAGGATACGGTCTTGGAGGATTTTTCACTAAGTTACTGCGAAGCGCCATCCCCGTATTTAGAAGAGGGGGTGAATATCTAGGTAAAAAAGCTATAAGAACAGGTCTGCACACGATGCAAGATATAGCGACAGGAGCCAATCCTCGTGCTTCATTAAAAAGGCGGATTGCCGAGGTTTCCGACGAGATGCTCGATGACGTTAAACGCAAAATAAGACGAAAAATGACAGGTCAGGGCAGGGTTAAAGTTAAAGGACACCGAACCACCACAAATAGGAAAAAGCCAAAGATGAAGAGAGCTCTGAAGAAGAAGCAAGGCCGTAAGAAAATCACAGTGCGGAAAAACCCTAAGGCTAGAAGGCGCAAATCTACAAAACGTATTGATGTATTCACCATTTAACTACTAGATGGTGTCTTTAACTTCGTCTCTCGGCTAACATGTATATAAGTGGAGCACATATGAAGCTTTGTTCATTATTCGGCATAGCACCGCACCGACAAGATGCATTTCCTTCACCCTGCTAGTCCAGACTGCTGCAAGAGCGAATTGGATCTCTTCTCGATGAATCCTACTCAGATCAGCGTGAGTGACAGCAACTTCATCAGCATTAACCCCACACATTCGATAACCAGCACTGACGTTCCTTTAGAGTTCAACATCCCAGGCACCTCAGACCAGTATCTAGATCCATCTAATGTATTTCTATATTTTAAAACGAAATTGACAAACCCCGATGGTACAGACCTTCCTACAGGTGACGACCACATAGTGTATACAGAGTCGAACTTCCTATACACTTGCTTTAGTCAGATTGATGTTTACCTCAATGAAACTTCGCTCGGCACTTCAGCAGCTAGTTATCCTTATAGAAGTACATAGAACAATCTACGAACTTTTCTATTGATTGCTAAGCCAGTCTTCATTCTTCAATCATGTGTTTAAGCTTCAAAGATGAGCTAACACAGTAGAATAAGCAGGTAAATCATAAATAAACACTTACGAATTCTACGCGTCGTTTAAATGGCATATATTCTCTCAGGAAAGACTTATTCTGCCATCTGTATGCTAGAATTCGCTTATCCCGTTCAAGTCCGAAAATTTACACTTAATAAACAAAGTAATCCTAAGCTACAACTAAGTCCGAACATACTCTTCAAACTGCGCCTAAGAGCTTATCTCTATCGTATAGTAAAGGTGAAGTTATTCCCCAAGCATTTGGAAAATTGAGAAGTCGCATTTTAATGAGACACCTCTATAAAACTATCAAAACATCAAAAAACCAAGAGTAATTTAACTTGAGACATCCTCTATCAAGCATCAGTATCCAAACATGTTACGGAAATCTTCCTCAAAAAACGTAATAGGCTGGAATTGTAGAACACGAGGCAATTCAGGACATATAAAAAATCACTATATAAATTCGCCCCTTATCAACTCATCGATATTAGTGAGTTTCAGTATTATACATTAGTAAAATATGGACAGCAATATCGTATAGTGAATTATGAATAGTAATATATTATAATTAGGTGATACAATTCATCTATGTTCCACCTTTACATGATTCAATACCAATCACGTATTCCATGCATGATAATAAAAAAAGAGATACTGGAAGAGAAACCTGAACACGACATACGCAATAAAGAATATAACTGATGCGTTTGATCTCAGTCCAATCTTTCAGCTTGTATCGTCAAGCATTTATATATATCTATCTGTAGAATCGGACATTTAGCCTCATAATCTCATTTATAAGTAGCGGATAGTTACATGCATGTAACATCCATTAACCTATCATCGTTTATCTGGACCACCTACATACACTATTTAAAATTGATCAGAATCCACGAACTATTTGATATTAACTAAAGTCATTAATGAGAATGAAGTATAGAAAATAATAAAGTTATAGTTTATTAAAATAACGAACTCGGATTTTATAGGGGAGATCGATTATTAATAATATAGATTCTGATGAGTTGAAGGAAAGGTATAGAGCTTCTGTGTTCAATACACTTCTACATACGAGATTCTGATACATGTCGAACCACTGGATGTCCAAATCTACAGAGAGAACAGAGTAAGTATACACTGATATACCCATAGTTCGATTCTTTTAAACTTGAAAATTATATTCTAGTGTAATCATAATAACTAAATATCTTAAAAAAAATATGATTTACACATAATAACAATATAAAAAAATATAATATAAAATTAACTTTATAGTTTAGTGATTCTGTTTCATTGACTCATTCACACATCTAGTTATTTATGCTTGGATCTTATATGTGTATATCTCATTATTAAAGTGTTTGATACGAATTAATACTTGATGTCAATATAGATTTTTGAGTTACACACACTTGACAATGCTAAAAATTTATTTTTTCACTAATCACAAGTTTATATTAGATCTCGTATATCACACATAAGATGAACAGCTTTATGATAACTAATACACTATTTTCACCATACCTTATCTTGTTTCTTTTTAAATGTAACATGCAACGCACCATGGCAATCCATTCTTTATCGGTATACTATTCATAAATAAACTATGAAATTATTCCTTATGACTAAAATAAATATATGTGTTTTATTTTATTATATTTTATTATTTAATAGAAGAGAGAGTATTAGAGAGTAGAGAGAGTAGAAAGAGATATAGATAAGAGAGTAGAATATATAATTAGAGTATAGTATTATAGATATTAAGTATAGTGAATATAGATATACTAATATTTATATATATTATATAATATACTTCGTATATAATATAGATAGATATACTATAGATGAGCGTGTAGTATATAAAATGTTAATGCGAAATATAAAGTTATCTACCCTATATAGCCAACCTGAACATCGAGAAATTAGACCTAGCATTTACCTACCTAGAAATATATAGAGCACGAGAGTACAACATGAAAATCACGTTAAATACTATAGAGACTGCAAGAAGTTCAAAGTGGAGGGATGTGAGCACGTGCTCTCTGTATGAAAGCTTAACACAGAGTATGAGTGAATGCAGCCTTGCAACAGCTCTCTAACGAGCAGTATAGCGCATCTCTGTATAAACACACGCATTCAGCCTATGAGTATTAAAATTATCGTACTTATATCATAAATGAAGTTCTATTAAAGATTCAATTTAGATATAGCAGTGCTCACAGTCAGCACGATCTTCATCGTTTGATTTATCGGAATATCTATTTTTCAGATAGACATTCCACACCACCCACCGCTTGATAACCCCAACAAGATATAATTCAGTATCATAGTGCATCAGAGTGAATGTAAATGTTATAGAATGCGAGCATACATGCTGCATGACGAAAGGATGTGAAAAACTGCTATGACTTCGGTAATATCATTGAAGTGTATTAGGATGAGTACCTCTCAAAATAAATATTTGATTCAATTAGAGAAAATCGTTATTAGCTCAAAGAATAGCATGTCATTAAAAAATAACAATCGAACTTAGAACGATTTATAAAAATAACAGTATCCTCTCCCCATTCACCATATTAAATACATTCAACCTAAAGTTACTAACCATTTGATCACGATCAAGATCATGAGGCTGTAGTGCAAGATAACGAAGATGGTAACTACATAATAACACATATATAAGACATTAAGTTTTCTGGAGAATTTTACCTATATTATTACACGTCAATTGAATCACAACTAATTAGTGGTGAACGAGTTATATGTACGTTGAGATATAAATATTATATATATATATAATATATATATATATATAATAATAATATTATTAATATATTATATATATATAATATAATATAATTATATTAATATTAATATTTATAATATATATAATATAATTATATAAATAATAATATATTAATATATATATTAATTATACAGATATACTATATTATATAGATCAATGCATCCCAAGCGCGTTTACAAAAATACTAATCAAACTTCAGTATTCAGAAGAACATACACGCGAATGATCAATTGAAATGACAATAACTCACGCCAAAGTGTGCCAATCAATTGAACTAGTGATAGTTTAATAAATATTTAGTCTATTTTCACAATGTATCCCTATATATAATTCACTAGTGTATATAATATTATATGTTCTATATATTTCATATAAATATGATAAAGTTTTTATTTTTTTATTTACTAGATATTCCGACGATATAAAATATATATAATAATATATAATATATATATAAACCTCATATATATAATATATATAAATATTATTAAATATATATATATAAATATATAAAAAAATATAAAATATATATATTATATATATATATAATAATATTATATATATAACTGCATAACTAATAAAAAAATTTTAAATGGTGTTTTCACTCTCATACCTGGGTATAAATAATAGCGCTGTTGATATGTGTACTTTATCGCAGAGGAAATGATAAACAAATCAACGATGAAGGACTGACTTGCATTTAATCTTTAAAGTCACTAGCCCTTAGTTATCAGGTCGAACACCGCTGTTGAACAGAAATCGTAAATAATACTGCGCATGTGATGTCTTGTTTTGTTTCTGTTTCATCTTGGGTAAAATGCTCTCCCATCCCAATCAGGGTAGAACTTCATCGATAACATTCCACCGCTCTCCTCTCTCTCTCCTCTCTCTCTCCTCTCTCTCTCTCTCTCTCTCTCTCTCTCTTCTCTAAACTTCCTCCTCTCTCTTCATTACTAAAAAAAAAAAAACAACATTATTTAGTCCCATAAGAGAAAAATTCAGTTAATACTGGAATGCCGATAAAGAACATGGATTCCATTGGTAGCGTAGCACTGTATACCATTTAAAACACGGTAAATAGAAAAAACGAGAACACGGGTTTTTGAAAAATAAACGAAGAAAACGATAGATAAAAATAAATAGCAATAATGAGGAATACAAAACAAAAAATTAATAATAAAAATAAGATTCAATAAGCAGATTATATAATAATAATAATATTTTTTTTCTTTTTATATCATAATTTTAATGTTAAATTTATTAAATAATTTAAGATCTATGGCATATATATATATATATAGCTATATATATATATATATAATATTATATAATAATATATATATATATATATATTATATATTATATATATATAATATATATATTATAGTATATATAATATATAATATATATAATAATGATAACATTACCCCGTGTGTATTTGTCGCCAATTGCCTTACTTTACGATATAATATATATATATATATAATATAAATGATAATATATATATTAATATATATATATATATATAATATAATATATATATATATATATATATATATATATAATATATATAACTATATATTTAATATATATATATATATATATATATATATTATATATATATAATATATAGATATATATATATTATAAAAATCTGTGTTCGATTTTTCTTTACCGTCTTTACCTCAGAAGAATTTATTCCCTCTTCTTCAAGCTTGCTGAGTTAGCCCTACGAACGAATGTGGTAAAAACACAATGCGTCTTCTTCGACGTTAATGTTTTCTTTCAATATGGATATTCTAGCAATACTTCGCTACGGCTGCAATTATTGATCTCCTTCAATCTTCATAAGAACTTTGTGAAAAAAGCTGTCTGGAATAAGGAAATGAACCATATTTCAGCATGGGATTTTCAAAAAACATTTTTCAAAACCTCTGATTTTTCGATAACAGGCATTAAAGCAAACCATCTTGTTTTGCTTTATCCAAGGAGCTGTTTATACTCAATCTCAACAAAATAGCAAAATTCCTTAAGCTCTTCTACTCGAAGGGGAAAAATCTGAAGAAAGAAATATATTTCTACAATTACAGCTTCAACATCAACAGGTAGGGAATCGCTACCACATTGCACTGTATTATGCAGAATATGAGAGAAACATCCTATTCCAATTAACTCTCATTTTATCTAATGTTAAATTATACTTTGAGTTCTTTCAAAGGAAAATCCACTTTTAAATCTTAAATCTTCCTTAAGCCGCAGAGCGCCTTCAATATATATATATAATATAATATATAATATATATATAATATATATATATAATTTTCTCCCACGGACCGCATACTATCCCGGACATTACGGCGAACTCTACTACTACTCCCACATGCACTGATCCTTTATCTTATGCCCTGCTAATCTCGAACATCTAAAAGCGTCGCGCTGATTGCTCACGACTCGTCCATGCGCCGCCACCTGGTTGATCGAAGCTACTGGTGCCCGCTCCCGACCGCAGACGACCCTAGCGAGTCGTCTGCTCGTTCGCCTTCGACCTCTCTCTCCTCTCCATCACATAGAAGCACGTTACAAGCACGTACCCATCTCTATAGTTAACCTCTCTAAACTCAAGATCTAGTCATATTCCTCTCCTCCAGATACCCTACTGCTAGCTATCATCGCGTCTGGTCAATTTAGCCCCCTCCACCTGTGCAATTCAGCACCCTCCACGTCGGGCCACGGCGTCAAGCTAGTCCGCGTATGCAATAAACGCTCCCTTACCCACCTCCATCCGAGCTCTCATCATACATGGGCACAAAGTACTTGCACCACAGTACAACATTAGTATATAAGTATACCTAATATATTATATATAATATATATATATATATCCTAATATATATATAATATATATATATGGCATTTGTGTGTGTGTGCGTGTGGTGTGTGTGTGCGTTTGATAGCAGTCCTATCGCAGTAGTTGAATTGTCGTCGTCAGTAGTAGTATATGTATTAGTATAGTAGTAGTATAGTAGTAGTATATAGTACGTTTAACATCAGAGTAGTAGTATTGTTTTATAGTGGTAGTAGTGTAGTTGTTGTAATTGGCGTCGTACGTAGTAGTAAGTAGTTGTAGTGTTGTAATCGCGTCGTCTTTTCTAGTATAGTAGTAGTAATAGTTTTAATTAGTCAGGGGTAGCATATTTTGTAGTTATATATTATATATATACTATATATATAGTATATTATACATATATATATATATATATACTATATTAATATATATATATATATATATATATAATATATATATATATATATTAAAATAACAAAGTAGTAAATAATATAATATATATATATAATATATATAATATAATATTACTACTATTAATATATATATAATATATATATATATATTATATATATATATATATATATTATATAACATATATTAATAATATATATATATATAATACTATATATATACTATAATATATATATACTCTATATATATATATATATCATATATAATATATATATATAACTATATTATATATATATATATAATTAAATATATAATCTATTATATTCTATATAATAAAGCTTTTCATTTTGACAAGAAATCGTCTTTCTTTTATAGCCTGGGGCGAAATCTTATCGACTAGAATATCCGACGAAAGGTAATTAACCGTGAACTAAAAGGGATTACCTTTTCTCCGATTTAATCCCTTTTGACCGCAAACCTCATTAACCCTAATTCCACCTTGAAGCTCACAAAGCATGCATGGGAATGAAAATTTTTATATTCATTTTATTTCTATTTTTAATAACACACTTGAGTCAACGTATAAAAACTATGAATTCAGATTAAGGGACTGGAGCCGCTTAGCACGGTCAGTTCAATCCTCGACTTACGCCTCCGACACCGTGCTTGGAGCAGCCGTAAGACGGATTCGAGGTTTCCTATCCTGTCCACATTTTATAAATCCAAGTAGAGTTAAGAGAATGGGAAATATGTAGGGTAGCAGAAAAAAACCCTCTCTCCTCTAATGACGATATGCGAACGAAAGATCGAAACGAGATACCAACGCGCGAAAACCGTGGCGATCCGACGGTGGCCTTGTGGCAGGAAAGCGGATCGTGCGAAGGCTGACGGGCAGTGCGCGGGCGAAAAACGGCCGCGCGCGCAAACTACAAGTGTGTTGTGTGCGAAAGAGAAAGAACAAAAAGGGTTTAGGGGCAATGATGATTAGTCATGGCCAACAAACAAAGGGGGGACTAGGTAACAAATGTACATGGCAAGTGAGAGTTAGCTGATAGCGGGTGGGAGAAAGCAATGGAGGGATAGAGAAAGGGGGAAGGCGTAACGTGTGTGTGTATTCGGTTGAGTTTTGTTGATGTGGGTGATGTGATGCTGTGTGTGTGTGTGTGGGGTGTTGTGCTGTGTGGATGTGTTATGTGTTTGCATCTGATGCCTGTAATAGAACAAACTCGTTGTATGTGATGACTGCTCATCAACATACACTCCGTCTGTGTGCACGCTACGGTGCACACAGTAGTAAATATATACATAAAGACCATCGGAAAAGGGGAACGGTAAAATAATAATAATAAATATATATTATTATTATATATATATATATAATAATAACAATATATACGTACATACAATATATACAATCACGTGTACGCGCGCTACGCGCGCGTAACATCTGTACGTATCTACATGTGCGTATTTCATGTGCGTCCTTCTTTCTATCTAGTACTCCCAACTACTCGCGTGTTAAGCGGATGCATAGTGGCGAGTGTGTTTGAAACCGACGGCTTGGAGACCGAAGAAAAGTGGATTGAGTCTGTGAACGAAGTCTGAAGGAAGAAACATGTAGTTTGCAGAGGCGAAATAAAGCTGAAATAATAGTAGTGAATGCGAGTTGTTATAATGGGGCATGGTTGTGGGCCCACCTGGCCAAGGATGAAACCCTACATTGACGATTTACCATATTGAGGGTCCGTCGCTGCCTATGAACTCTGGTGATTTTCTGTCTGTGACGATTTCTCCTAATTAATGGTACAGAGGGGCGGTAAGGCTGGGCTTTCCTTTCGGACTTTGTCATACTCTATCTACTGCTTTTCTTTCCGATGCATGACACGACCTTACTCCCAGTCTTGGGAAAAAGAGGAAGAGAAAGAAGAAAGAAAGATATATATATATATATATACTATTATTATTATTATATATAATATATATAT
>JABUQX010106229.1:5000-17806 GCA_015478945.1 Trachelipus rathkii | reverse complement strand
TATATATACGCGTATATATATATAATTATATATATTATATATAGTGAGCATGGTTGATTGTTAAATTCCCCCGAGCGATTTAACTTAACTTTTATATATTGATATAATTTTAAAAAACAAAATATAATATATACAATATTATCAAAAAGTTTAATAAATAAAATATGTTTTTATATTTTCGATTTTGATGTATTAAAATAAAAAAGAATAAAAATTTGTAATACAACAAAAATGTTTAATGTAAAAGTGATTATTTAAGTATATTCAATGTTTACAATTAATTTCGTTAAATTAAATTAATTAAGTTAATTAAAGATTTTTTTTGTAGTAACATGAATCTAAAAATTATGTTAAAATAACTAATCTAACTTTCCCGAGAATAAAAACTCATTAAGAAGTCGTTTACCTAAAATTCAACAAGAAGTAGTTCGTCTCCAAAAAGAAAACGGGGACTAGACCAAATGGTTCACAGAAAAAAAAGGTCGACAGAACATCAAAAAAATTTCCTCTACAGCCCGCCGCAGGCGTTAGGTTAGGTTAGGTTACGTTAGGTTAGGTTAGGTTAGATTAAGTTAGGTTAGGTTAAGTTAGGTTTTAACTTAGATTAAGTTAGTTAAGTTAGGTTAGTTAGGTTAAGGGTTTAGGTTAGGTTAGGGTTAGGTTAGTTAGGTTAGGTCAAGTTAGGTTAGGTTAGGCTAAGTTAGGTTAACTTAGATTAAGTTAGATTAAGTTAGGTTATGTTAGGTTATGTTAGGTTATGTTAGGTTAGGTTAGGTTAAGTTAGGTTAGGTTTAGGTTTTGTTGAATTCGTTAGAGAAACTCTAAATACACCAGATTCATTTTTAAAAATGTCAACCCATTTTCCTGTCTACCTTTTGGGTATTTGTCCAAGAAAATACAAAGATTGAAGAAAAAGAAAAATAATCCAAAACGAAAAGCTTGAAGAAGGTCTGAACTTTGAAGGGAGGAGCAATCCAAAAGAAAAACAAACAACTTCCTCCCTCATACTTTATATATATTATACTATATATATATATATATATATATATATATATATATATATATATATATATGATATATATCATATATATATATATATAATTATATAATATAATATATAAATATAATATATATATATAATATATCGTAGTAACACTTGACACTGACATTTCACTTTTACAAAACACATAACAATTAACTTCATCGCAAACAGTAAACTAACATATTAAGAAATATTACCACTCCCCTACCACCACCACCACCAATATTAACAAAACATACACATAAGTCCATCGCAAACTAACGCTCTCCAAAACTTGCACCACTACTGACTAAAATTACATAAAGAAACTCAAACAAAACAAAAACAAGCACTATCGATGTTCATACATGATGTACATACGACAACACAGAACACAACAATACATGAAGGAAACAAATACTACCATAGATATATCACCTGATATGATTGGCACTCAATTCTTTGCCAAAACTAAACACCCCAAACATCTATGCCATAATCCCTCTTCGCAATCTCATTCACGGCACAAGACTTAAAAACTTCCTTCCTTCCCAGCTAATTCTTTACAAGACAAATTCTAAAAACAACATCACACCACCACTAAACAACACATCATACAGCAAACAAATTCACACAACACTAAACAGAAAACTACCTTAGACACAGACCACCAAAACACATTAAGCAAACTCACCAGAGAATAGCACCGAAGTCAATTCTTCCAAACTAATCAGTCATCTTGGCCAAATTAAGATGCGGCACCATACCAAACTTTACATATTACAAACCAATATTCAACATCAACCGAACCCATACGATATATTTGTCAAGACTGTAACCAGGTCCGCGGAATAACATATCACACTATTCTGCTCATTCTGTCAATGCTAACATCTCTACCCAGCGCAATTCTGGAACATATCAGCCCTCGATTATCTCTGGATGAGCTCGTTTGCGGCGGCGGGGTATTTGGATGCGGTATGGCCTTTCTGAGGACGGGAGTGAGTAAGTTGAGATATATATACTATTATATATTATATATATAATAAGTATATATATATATATATATTTATATATATATTATATAAATATTAATATATATATTTATTAAATTATATATATAAGAATTAATCCTCTAACTCGTTTAATATAATCCAGCTATAACTTATTTCATATTTCCGTCGAAGGGTGGAGTATGTGCCTATGGTAAACATAACACTCCTGTAACAACGTCTCGAGAATCATGAATCTCCTAACTTCGATGTTCTGTGGCTATAAATCTTTCTTCTTCTACTACAATAATCTTGTGCTTCTGCTACTGTTCTCCTGACAGAACAGATTTTAATGCCTTTTTTGATTACCTTACTACTTCTCCGAGATGTTAATATTCTTTCATCAAATACTGAGGTACCTTTATTTAGAGATTTCATGTACACAAACTGAATGTTTTGGGTCTCTCATACAATTTAGGTGAGGAGGAACCGAATCATTCAGTATTCTCACCGATCTGCGAAAAGATTAAAGAAACAAACACACATTCCGGATTGTTCCAACCAATTCTTGAACACTCTTGACCTATGTTTCATCACCACTAGTCCTTCTCTCTCTAAAGTACCCACTTCGCTTTATCGGTTGAATCTGTACCACACTAAACCTTATATTCGTTAATTTATACTTTCTCTCCACATGCTTCCATCCTGCACTCATGCGTTTTCTGTCATTCTTATCAGGCTGACTGGGCAATTGCGTTGCTCTACGCTAACTATAATTGATGTGACTGCTTTACTCTGAAGACCGCTTCGGCTTCTGCCGATAAAGTGGGAGCCGTGAATTTTTTTGATGGATGAGACAGGTTCATTCGTTCTTCTACTTAAATCTTTTTCTCCTCAAAATAGATGGTTCGATCGTGCTTGTCTCTGGCCATATTCAGACTAGAGACAGTGCGTATGGGTGGTGGAAAAACTTCTCATTCTCTATCACTGCTCCGCTAAAATTTCATTCAGCTAGAAATCGTTGCAGGGATACTCTTTTTCGACGTAGAAAAGTGGACTTTCATTAAACGAAAGTGCGCTGACCTCCTTGTTCTCCTGACTGGACAAATCTTTCTGGCCTTCAAAACATCGGCTAACAACTTCTGTAAAATCATCCTTTCCTCCTCTTATGTCGCTCTGATGGTTCTGTTGCTAATGCTCCAACTGAAAAGGGGCCAATCTCTTCGGCCTCCATTTTCCTCTAACTCAACCCTGGACGATTCTGCATTCCTCTTCCTCTCCTTCTCCTCTCAAGTGTCCTATGCCTTTGCCTGTGTTACATTGATTCGGATGCATGGGCTTCTGAAATCTATTAACGTAAGGAAGGCAGGTGTCCCGGATGGCATTCCTCCCGAGTTTTGAGAGAGTGTGCTTTCGTGCTGACCCCCGCCCATCGTTCAACTATATTCTTTATGCTCAATACTAGCACTTTCCCTTCAGTGTTTGGAAGTGTGTTGGAAGCACTATTCCGAAAAAAGGAAGGCGCTCTGATCTTTCTGACTTCGCCCAATAGCTCTAACTTGTATTCTATCTAAGATCTTGAAAACCCTCTCAACTCTCATTTCTTAGACATCTTCTGAATCTCATTCACTTCTTTTCCGATCGCCAGTAACGGCTTTTCGGCGCTCGAGGGTCTACTGGCGAATATACTTTCCTATTTACGATTTATGATTTCCGCCCTTAGGAACTACGGGGAGACTTGTCGTGTGGCGTTGCATATCCAATAGCATTTGAACCGGGTAAATGGGCACCGCGTCACTGCTCTCTGCAAACTCCCCTCCCTTTGGTTTTCCTCCTTCTCTTTGCTACTTATGTCTAGCTTCTTTCGAATCTGCTCATATCGGTGTTGTTGATGGGCGCGAACTTCTTTCTTCTTTTCTGTCAACATAGTGGTGTTCTCAGGTTCTGTCCTTGTGCCTCCTACTTTATTCCTGCTTTTCTATTATTGATCTTCTCACCTGCAAATCTAACTCTATCCACTCACTTTGACCGATGACTCGACCCTTCATTCTTCAATCCAATTTAATTCTGCTCCCTCTTTTACTTCTATGAATTGCTCTCGTCTTAACCTTTTCAGATTCTAATTCGCTGTCTGGACAGAATTTCGGTGGGTCGTTCAATCCTTGTAAATTTAATTCTTTAAAACCCAACTTCTACAAATTCCCCTCTCTAAGAATCCTTCTAGACTTTCCTATCTCTTTTCGACGGTTTCTCGTCGTCTCTCCTGTTTTACAATGTAAACATTCCTTGGCCTAACATAAACAAAAAAGTCTTGGGAAACCTCACATCACATTACGGATAGCTAGGCAGCCTGGCAAAGAAACTGGAGTTCTGTTTAGACTGCGTGACTTTTTTTCTCTTCTTAGTTGCTCCAGCTATACAAGGGGTCTCTCCTCCTTGTATGGAGTACTGCTCTCAAATAATCTATGGGGGCTCTGGTTTCACCCGGCTTTTGGATTGGGTCAAGTCAAAGGCCAAAAGGCTTTATAAACTGTTCTGTACTTTTAAGTTCACTTGACCCTCTATCTTGCGGCGCGATGTTGGTGCTTTTTCTTTTCTATAGGTACCGCAGCGCCAAGTGCTCGAGGGAACTTTCCACTTCGCTCCACCACCTTTCACATCTCACGAAGCACAGAGGTGCTGGTGGGTCGGCACAATGAGTTTTGGTTTTGATATTGTAAGCTCCAGACTTGTTCCTGGGCGTCTGTCCTTCTTTCCTGCCACCCTCTGTTCTGTGGAATTCTCTCACATCTTCTGTGTTTCCTGCTGAATTTATCTCCCTCACTTTAAGCCTGCGTCTGTGCTCATCTACGTAAATTTGCGTTAGATGCATATTTGAGACGTTCAACACCCCTCCTTGAATAGGGCTCTGCCGCGTGAGCAGGCGGTGTCAAGTAATATATATATATATATATATATATATATATATATATATATATATATATATATATATATATATATATCAGGTGACCCAAATGAAAACTTTAAAATGGCCTTAAAATTTGACGAAACTACCCGATTTTGAAAGGAATTGGCACAATGGTAGGAGTTATTTAAGATTTGGAGACAAGGTGCGTGGCAAGAACTAGCT
This sequence comes from Trachelipus rathkii, assembly GCA_015478945.1. Classification (NCBI taxonomy): domain Eukaryota; kingdom Metazoa; phylum Arthropoda; class Malacostraca; order Isopoda; family Trachelipodidae; genus Trachelipus; species Trachelipus rathkii. Next base: position 12,663 of record JABUQX010106229.1, on the reverse strand, counting down.
GGAATGCTACGTGAGACTTGTAGAGTATATATATAAGTGTGGTAAAAGAAAAAAAAGAAACACACCCACTGACATTAAAAAAAAAAAAAGAAGGCTCCACTGAAAATAGCAGCAAAGTTTATTTATATTATTTGTGTTGTATGCAGAGAAGGGATCAAACCAAGTGAAATTTATCAAAGAATGAAAGGACAGCATGGTGGAACCTGGATCCACTACCACTAACACAAAACCAAGAGAACGAGCAGGGATGTCGTCATAACACCTCATCTAAACCAATAATATTCCGTACAAATACTATCAGCGTGGAAGGTTATGCTGACTCTCGTTCTGGGGATGAACGAGAAGTCAGTTTAGAGGGCAATCAATATACTTTGGAAGAAAAAGTGACTAGTCCTGCGTATGCAAATCTCATGGGGAAACTACCTCCGTCCTTCAATCAAGTACCAGTGCCACTGTTTCAACCATTCAACATCTATCTTTTGAGTGTCCTTCCCCCATACACCGCATTCATCAGTAACCTTGGCCTTTTCATTCCAAAAATAGAGAATCTCTTACTTGAGCGTGACCTTGGAATGCAACACTTATTTAATTGCATTGTTGATCTGCTAGAGAAATTGGATCAAAATTTAACATGATAAACAAAACAAGAAAGTGTTTAGTCTTCTTGATTAAAAGAAGTTTTAGCAGGACGCGCGATCTTAAATGGTTATGGTTATTAAAGAGGTAACTTAGTTGTCCATCCTGAATTCCGGAGAGACAAAAAAGGAAAAAATATCATTAGTTTTCTACTTTAATGAGGCAGAGACCAACTTTCTTCCAGTTCTGAATACCAACAATTATTTGTGGAACAATCTTCAAATTAAAAGGGTGGTTTCTACAAAGCTGTTAGGTTTATGAATGATATTTTTTCCTATGCTATAGTCGAAATAATATCATTAGTTTTCTATTTTAATGAGGCAGAGACCAACTTTCCTCTAGGCCGGAATACCAACAATTATTCGTGGAACAATCGTCCAATTGAAAGGGTGATTTCCACAAAGCTGTTACGTTTATGATTCTTTCCTATTCTATAGTCGAAATTTTCCATAAATTCCAGAAGAACTTTCCGACAACCTTTCAAGATGGACACGAATCCTTTATCAGAAATCTAGATTCTAGAAAATGCATGAGAACGTATGTTTTCATTTACACACACGCAAAAAGAATATTCAATCGACAAATTTATAAACATATATATGGAGACCCGTTTTAGTTTAGTTTGTGTAATAATTTACAAGTCCATAATATTTTTTAATTCCTATTTTTGACTCTCATTTGCCCTGGTTTCGAAAAAGAAATGATGATGACCAAACCTTTCCAAATTCGTCTAATGAGTAATATTCTATGCTTCAAATCTATTGTAAACGAAATGATTGTTCAACATTCGTTCAAACAATACTTATAAATTCAAATCATTTAGGCATTTCTCACATTACCTCTTCATTATGCTCGTATTACCCTCATTTCGGGGTAATATGGCCAGTTGGACATGGTCTTAATAATTTGCATGTTATAAAATCTTGATAAACTATATTTATTTCAATTTTAAAGGTTTTGTACCAGACAAATTAATGAAGTAATGAGGGAATCATATTTTCGTCATACGATTCTTAGTAGCGGCGTTCAAAGTCCAAAATATCCTGGTGAAATCGCGCTTCATGGTCCTCTGAATACGCCCCCATGTTCTTCTTAAATTTAGCAAGATGAGCGAGGGTATGGATTTTTCCGGGAAATCCTCCAGCCCATTTGCCGTAGTTCCTCACCAAGGTCTCAACAAGCTCCTCAAGTCACGAACCACTGCAACAAAGCTTCTCTAAGGTGTTTTTCTGTCCTAGTCAGCTTCTTTGGGAATTCCTTGCACTCTATGATCTTTTTCATTAGTATTCCGATGAAGACACCGGCTTAGTGAAAAATCTTTGCAGGTAGATGAAGGCTGTGACAAACTGTTTCATGAGGCCTAATTTTATGTGTTGCGGAGGAAACGATATTTTCTGGGAGTACAACAAAGGTTCCCATTTGGCATTGTTCCTCTCTGCACTAAACTCAGTACGCTGTGGCCAATCCCGCCTTTGGTAGTGCTCTGCGGAGGCCCTTCTCTCCGAGAGACAGAGATAACATGTAAACTTGGTAAAGCTGCCTTGGAAACCAATTATTAAGGAGACCATTTTAAAAATTCTGATAACTTCCCAAATGTGTTCTTCATATTTCAAAGCATTTAAAAATAGCTTCACGCTGCTATGTTCCTCTTTGAGCCAAGGGATGAGATGGATTCATGTTCCGTTATGAAGTAGCACAGCTTTAAGACTCTTCGATGAGCTATCAGTGAATAGGGGCGCCACTCGCAGGGGTTACAGATATTTTCAAGTGCCTCAAACAAACCTGTCACATTGTGGCAAAGCAAATCCCATCTTCATCTTTATTGGTGAAAAAAGTTGAAAAAGAGTGGTGACGTTTTCTCTGACTGCCCTGCGACTTTCACACTTTCATGTAACAAATTACACTGCTTGAGTCTCGACGTCAAAAGCTCTGCATTGAACTTTGTGAGCCGAAGAACTCTGATCAAGTCTTTGGTGTTTTCTTGGTTGGAGAAATATGGGTTTTTCTCTTCAGCTACACTATATTCGGGATCAAAGACTTCATCGTCTTCTGATTTGCTGATTTCTTATGAAGATGGCTGTCTTCCCTTTGGAGGAATGGGTACAGGGAGCTCAGGAGAGTGTGACATTTGGGAAATGGATGACGGAAGGTCTGGATATATGATAACAGGAGCATTTTTGCTACCTCAACGCTTGGGCGGGTCCACCAAACAGAAGAGGCAATTGCTGGAGTGGTCAGTTGGCTTTCTTCAGATTCGTAGGTTTGCGAATTTCATGTCTCTATTTTTCCCCCATGTACCAACCTGCGAAGGAAAACAATATATACAAATTTAATTAACTTTCACTCCTTGTTAAAAAATGCATTACATAAATTCAAACTTTCACTTAAAGATTCCATAGCTGCCAAATTCAGAGCAAGCAAAACTATATGTATATATATATATATATATATATATATATAATATAATTATATAATATATATATATATATATATATATATATATATATATTAATATATCATATATATATATAATATATATATATATATATATATATATATTATATAATGTATATGTATATATAGAGTGATTTATTACTTGAGCATTATCTATTAATATGCAATTTATATTTTAGTTTTTAATGCCATTATGTAAATGTTCTTTTATAAGCATAATTCTGAACCTCCTTATAAAGAGAGAGAGAGAGAGAGAGAGAGAGAGAGAGAGAGAGAGTGACGTCATACTAGCAAAGAAATAAAGTCCGGAAAAAGCTATTCATTCTTTTATAAGGCATTAATACTAATATGGAAGGATTTTTATTGGCAGGTTTGTAATTTTAATTCCCCCAAGTTGAGAGAGACAAGGGTTAGCCGAGCACCGGAATTTTGCGCACCGCACCGCACTAAGGTAAGCGCACCACGCACCGCACCGCACCGCACCGCACCAAAAGTCATTTTGTCGCACCGCACCGCACCGCACCTCACCTCACCTCTATATTTCAAAAATTTCTCCGCATCTGTACACTGAATTTGCGTGGCGCACCGCACCGCACCGCACCGCACCGCACCTGGTACGTCGGCCAACCCTAAGAGAGACCCATATTGGTGAGGTGTGCAAGCAAAAATTTTATTTTTTTTATTTTCGAATTATATTAGAAACATGGAAATTAAATAGCGCTGTTTAATAACTGTTAAAAAAAAAAATTATTTCCTCTGCTTCCGTTCTGAAGAAAAAATGAAACGAATATGGCCTTAAAATCTTTATATTAACTCTACTTTTTGAGATATACTTTATTTTAATTATGTATTAATGAAACTCGCTAAATATAAATTTTAGCTAAGCTATCTTCGTATTTAGAAATGTTGTGTAGGAGGTATTATAGTTTACGAAAATAATAATAATAAATATCTTAAAATACAAAGGGTTGTTAAAACTACACTTTATGGAAGTTATAGTGACACTCAGTTGTTTGATTGAACTTTTTTTCGCTTGCCACTTATACGTCTCTCCTGGAATACCCCATTTTAAGGTCCACCACTAGTCAGCAAGCATAGATGTATTCCATTTACCCTTGTATCTTCGTTCTATGCTAAAATATCCTAGTGGAATCTCTCAAGTGTGCTCATCACATACATCACCATTATTGTTTATAAATATCCAGATGTGAATCTAGAAAGTGAATCTTCGCAACACGTAGCAACCAAACTTATGAAAGCTATATGAAGGGTTGTCAATTACAGATCTTTATCTAATATCTTAGTTTTATCACCCACTTCTGTGAATGCTGTTATTAACCGAAGCAATAGAACATTTTTTTAAATTTTACAAATATTTGCACCATCATATCATTGCAAGGGGTTTCTAAGTTATTATTATTATCATTATTAATCAATACCATCACAGTCACTATTACCATCAATAAAAAATATTTTTCAATAGGCCTATCTAATAATATCCCAATTCTTACCACCATCAATGGTTAGTCTCTCTCCTGAACAAAATAGAAGCTCCCTTCAGTTGCTTAGCCCCGCATCGGTATTTCCACGGGTAGTACCTCTTCATTTTCATATATAATATATATATATTATATATATATATATATTATATTATATATATAATATATATATATATATATATAAATATATTATATATTTATATTAATAATTATATATATTATAATATATAATATATATATATATATATATATTTATATATATATATTTATATAATATATATATATATATATATATATATATATATATATTACTATAGTTAAAAGATTTACTAAACGCCCACACGGAACGGGAGCTCGTATCAAAAAAAATTTTCACAGGGAGCCTCTATGATACATAAATAGACGTTTTTGGGGTCGAAGAAAAAAAAAAAAAAAACAAAAAAAAAAAAAAAAACAATCATATCTCAAAAACTACAAATAGCTACAGCGAAAAGGATACATTTTTGGAATCCTGGGTAAAATTTTAGTAAGGAAAATGTAATTAAAGAATACCCCAAGGGTATACCGCAACGATGGCAGGAGTCGGGGTCTCTTGGCCTTCCGGGGAACTACGTGGTAAGACTATTTCCCCCCCTCCGGGGGAGGGGTCTCCGAACCCCCGCTCTTTGGTATGTGGGGTGTCGCGGGTTCCTCCGCCCCTCCCCTACTGGTTATGGAAAACGTGTCCCCCCCTGTGTTCCCGTCGGCTCGAGCCCCCTACATTGCGCCCTGTAAATACCTTTTTCATAAATGTAATATTTCGACCCTAGAAACAGGTAAAAAAAAAGAAAAAAAAAATTCATTTCGACCCTAAAACATTTATTTATCATAGAGGCTACCTGTGAAAAAATTTTTTTTGATCCGAGCTCCCGTCGTGTGGGCGTTAAATAACTTTGTCCATATATATATTTAATATATATATATATATATCTAAATATATAATAGAATATAAAAGAGACACAAATATATATCTTAAAATATATATATATATTATAATATATACTATATAAATATGGTCAGCCTCTAGAAGAGCCACAATCCGTATCTCAAAAACTACAACAGCAACCAGGAAAAGGAATACATTGCTGAATGCTGATCCAATTTTAGGTCGGAAAATGAAAAAAAAAAAAAAAAAAAATTATATCTCAAAAACTACAATAGCTACAGCGAAAAGGAATACAATTTTTTAATCCTCGTAAAATTTTGGATAGAAAAATGTAAAAAAAAAACAACAAATATTGTTAATAATTATAGTAATATGATTAGAAAGCCTATTTAGAGACTTTTTATTGGTTACTCGTTAAAATAAATAGACTTTTCTATTAAATTTGCTTTTTTTTTTTAACTAAGATAACCCCAGGTATACACGCCAAGATGTACAGAGTCGGGTCTCTCGGCCTCCCGGAACTACGGGGTAGACTAATTCCCCCCTCGGCGAGGGTCTCCGGAACCCCGCTCTTTGGTATTTTAGTGTCGCGGGGGTTCCTCCGCCCCCCTACGGGGTATGCAAAACGTCCCCCCCCTGTGTTACCCGTCTGCTCGAGCCCCCTAAATTGCCGTGTAATACCTTTACAAATAATATATATATATATACTATGTCCCAGCACCCCCCTAAAAATAGCCATTTTTTGTTTTTTTTTGTTTTGTTTTTTTTTTTCACATTTTCCTAACCAAATTTTACAAGATTCCAAAAATGTATTTCATTTCCCTGTAGCTTTTGTAGTTTTCGAGATATGTATTCTTTTTTTTTTTTTTTTTTTTTTTTTTTTTTTTTTTTTTTTGTTGTTACTAAACTCATTTTAATTTTTTCAGATTCCAGCAATTATGATTCCTTTTCCTGGTAGCTGTTGTAGTTTTTGAGATATGATTGTGGCTCTTCTAGAGGCTGCCTTATATATTATATATATATATATATATATTAATATATATAATTATATATATATATATATTATATTATATATATATATCTATATATAATATAATAATATATATATATATACTATATATATATATATATAATATATATATAATATAATATAGACAAAGTTCTACCTATTGACCTTTGATCTAAAAGTAAATTTTTAATTTGACTTATTATAAATGTAACTACATATAAAATATAATAGAAATCATAGCGGAATTAATTTTTGAATTATATAAATTCAAAAAAAAAAAATTACAGTATCATGTTTTTACTTATGACGTGAGGAATTTTTAGGACATTTACCCAATCAGATCCATCGCTTGAGTTTTTTCTCAAGTTCTTGAGTTTTTGGCATTCATCTTGAGTACTTGAGTGTTTGTCCTAAATTGCCTAAAATTTGAGTTTTCAAACACTCTTATATATTATATTTATATATATATATTATATTATATATATATTATATATATATATATATATATATATATACTATATATATATATAGATATATATATTATATATATATATAAATATATAGGGGGGGACGATTTCCATACCCCGTAGGGGAGGGGCGGAAGAAGACCCCCGCGACACCCAAATACCAAAGAGCGTGGTTCGGAGACCCTCCCCGGATGGGGGGAAATAGTCCCTACCCTGTCGTTCCCGGAAGGCCGAGAGACCCGACTCCTGCCATCTTTGCTACCCTTGCGTATTCTTATTAAATAAAAAAATAAAAAAAATTAAAACGACGGAGTCGAAAATATAACAGGTCCTCATATCATATTTGATATCAAATCCTATAATGAAAGTCTATTATGGTCATAAAAGATACCTTGTACTATTTTTTTTTTGGGCTTAAACGAGTACCGTTCAAAAGGTCCATAACTAGACTTTCTCCATATATATAGTATGTATATATAATACTATATATAATATATATAATATTATATATATATAATATATATATATATATATATATATATATATATATCTATTATATATATTATATGTATATTATATATATATTATATTATATTATATATATTAATTCCACAATAAGGCGTCAATAGTGAACCAGTCATAAAAAATACAGTAATAAATTCAAGTTGCCTAG
>JABUQX010106228.1:17500-33934 GCA_015478945.1 Trachelipus rathkii | reverse complement strand
GTGTAGCGCTCTCCGCTATGCGACCAGGACGTCATAAATCGGATCTTCCACGGGTGTCGTGGACCCTGGGCCTACCTTGTCCTCGCCGACGATCATGTGGCAGGGTTTCCTGGGACCACCCGTGCAAGCGTTGTGTGCGCTACACCGAACTTTCGACCAAGTGCCCGGTACCTGTGTCCTTCGGCGTGGAGTGCTGTTATCTGCACGCATTGCACACTTGACAGTTGACGCATATCCTCTCCATTGTTTCATCGAGTCAGCTACGCTACGTGAATGATCCTCGCCTCGATTAATACCCGACATAACCACCCCACCTCTCCCAAACTAGCATTACGTGGTTTATTGTTTTCCTAAATTTATCGCGTGACGCCTCAATACTGCAGCGAACTTCCTTGCTGCGGTGGATTACATAGCAGTTACACTGATGCTGCTCGTCCTTGTGTTGGGTGGGTTTCATGGGGTTAGGCGGTTTTCCCGTTCCTGCGAGTGAACATTTCATAGTCGGTGCGTTATCTTTTGACGAAATCAGCTCTATACTATATACTATATAATTATGTATATATATGTACTGCTAATATACTATACTACTAATATATAGTATATATATATTATTAATATATATATATTATCATATACCTATAGTAATATATAATTACTATAAACTATATACTATATATATTTATATATAGTATATATACTATACTAATATATTATATATTAGGGTAAAACCTGCTAAATTGGCGACTTCTTTTATGGAAGCAGCACACCTATATAAGATGCGTTTAATTTAAAGATCCATATTTTGGAATGAAGCTATTTATTTAACAGTAAGCCTATTTAATGAAAAAGCAGTAACAAGTAGTCCCTTCTGTTTGGATACTATTTCAATTCACACTAAAGCAGTAAACAAACTCAGTCCTTTGTTGAGAATACCTCTTTCGTGGGCGAATTGGTAGTCACGGACTTTCCGGCGCGTTTACCACACTTGCCTGACTTCTTCTTTTAGCGAAAATTTGTGATGAAATTCGGAGTCGCAGCCCCTTTCTTGAAGTGAGAGGTTATTTGCCGAAGCTGAGTTTTTAAGTTTGAAGGATTTCTGGAGAGAGTATCTTGAGTGACATTTATTTCTTCTGATGTCTTATTTTTTATTAATCTGACTGATGAGTATCTCAACAAGATGGGTTTATAATATTATTTCATTCGACTTATGCTAAAATTTGCTCGCGCAATCTTAGCATAAGTACGAACAAAAATTTAAAATTTTTCAAAGTTATAATGGAGTGCTACATTACTTCCGGCTAAACACCGAGTGAGAAAGTATGTTATTAATAATTATAAAAACAAATAATAACTAAAAGAACATAAAGTAAAGTGTACTTTCAAATGCTAGCATATCTAATTATGTCGAAAGACATAAGTAGACATGACCAAACATTTGAACCCGCGCAAAAATAGTATTACATGAAATGTCAAAGAATGATTTCAAATACGAGTTATAACTGGTACATCCGTAAAGAATTCTAAACTCTATATACAAATATTTTGGTAATACAGAAAAATACAATAATGTATATATACAGAAAATAAAAGGTGCGTTTAAACACAATCATATTTGGTTATATCGGTTAGATATAAACAAACAAAATAATTTTAACATATAATAGTACAAATTTAATACATAATTCTTGATATGGAACAATTGAGTTTTCACAGGTTAAATAGGCCACATACGATTCGACAAACCGTTGACTCAGAAACGGTCCAGTATAAGACGTTTCTAACGTATCCCTGATTTGACCAATGCGCACGTAATTAGTTTTCAAAGCTGTAGTTACGAGAGAGAACATTTCTTCGACAATATGTAGAGACGAAATTGCTTGAAATTTAGCTCCTTTATTGAAAAATTTCTTCATACATAAAAGGGAGGTCACAGAACCATTTAGATTCGAAAAGGAATCAGAATTCGTAGTAGAATCCAAAAATGAATTGCTGCCCATAATCCAAACTTAAATGATGAAAGAAATCCATACCGTACAAGGAAGTTACATATGTAGAGGCAGGCGAATGCTCGAAATTTAGGTCCTTTATTTGAAATATTTCTTCATACATAAAAAGGGAGCTGGTCACAGAAACCCACTCTCACCTTCAGAATTCGAAAAGAATCGAGTTTCGTAGTGTAAATGAGTTCTTCCATAATCCAAACTTTAATGATGAACAGAATCCATTGCAACAGAAGTTGCTATGATCGCGATGACATCTCAACTGTATAGTTGTGAAAGGTGAAGACCCATAATCCAAATTAAAAATGAAAATTGAAATCCAGTATCGATAATGTTCGCTTGCTTGGGTCATTTTCTCCGAGAGTTCTGATTGGATTTTGTGTTATTGTAGTTTTTTCTTCATTTTGTTCGTTTTTCTTTGCTCATCAGAAGGCGCTGATTGAAGTTTCTGGGGGTGTTCTACTCCTGGATCACCAATTATATAGGGTAAAAACTTGCTAAGTTGAGTGGCTTCTTTATGAGTAACCCCCCATATAAGATAATGATGGAAATTTAAGAATCCATATTTTGAATGGGTATTTATTTCACATAAGTAAGATATTAATGAAGGTAAAGCTAAGTAACAATAGTCCCTTCTGTTGAGATACTCTTCGTGGGCGAATTGGCAGTCACGGACTTTCCAGCGCGTTTACCACACTTGCCTGACTCTTCTTTTTAGCGAAAATTTGTTGATCGAGAATTCGGGAGTCGCACCCTTCCTTGAACATTGAACCTCTCCTTGCCAGTGACACTGACTGCTTTCTTACAAGTCTGCAGGAATATCATGAAGATCTGGGTTTTCTGAGTGTCGATATTATTTTATCTTCTAGACTTAACTTTCATTGTATGCTAAATTTATCTCGCCCTGATGAAGTTATACCCAATGACTCATAGTGGAAGGCTTTATATATTATTGTGCATTTCGACTATGCTAAATTTGCTCGCACAAACCTTAGCATAAGTCACGAACATGTTTAAATTACAACATTTGTATTCCAAAGTATTAAAATGGATGCCTAAATATAAATATAAATTAATAATATTTATATAATTTCATTATATAATTAGTATTATAATACATACACTTATTTCCCGACTTAAGCGAAGGTAGATGGGTAATCCGTGCAGCAATATCAATACATGATTTGCCATTATCTATCTGCCCTCACCCATCTCCTGCCATTCCATTCTATCTTACGATACGCCAAACACATTAACTAACCGATTCTAACCCTCATGACATCTCTCTTCCCAGCATTTCCTTTATTCATCCATCAACCTTCTTCTTTGTCTCCCTTATGTACTGAAAGAAAATATTATATATTAATAATTATATATATATATATATAAATATTATTATATTATATATATATATAACTAATTATATAATGGATTCGTATATCTCGTACTCCTAGTTATATCGTTACACCAATAATCGAGTATTATTATAGGACTACGGGGTATACTATAAACTACTCGATTTCTCATCTAGTGAACTAGTTACTGAAATAAGTCTCCAGTATTTTATATCTACCCGTTATCACTATGATATATATATATACTCGCTCAGAGTAACATCGATGTGTTTGAGTATTAGAATGTAGTGGGAAGACACAACTAAAATAGATCACTTTTTGCTTTCGGCCTTATTGAAAATAATACAGACTTTTTTCCTACAGTATCGATTAAAGGGCATTAATTAATATAATTGAAATAGACTAAATAAATCCCAGATTTATAAATTAGTTTATTCTTTTTTTTCGCTATTATAAACAATATTATTATTAAAACTTAATGTCACTACAAAAACTGAGATATAATTGGACGTTAAATTAAACAAAATACCGTGCAAGTAAATATATATATTATAATATATATATTTAATATATAATATATAATATATATATATTATATAAATATATATATAATTATATATAAATAATATATAATATAATTATTATATATATATATAACTAAGGGCTTGTGAGTTGTGCCATTATATTGTTTTTCTCTTTATCTATACGAGTGGATTATATAATTATATATATAATATATTATATATATATAATATAATATATATATACGTATAATTATATATTTATATTAACTATTATATAATATATATAATAAGGCCAAGCCTTCTGAAAGCATCATGCATGTAACTAAATCAAAAAAACAATAACAGCTACTGGAAAATAATAATAACATTTTTGAAATTTGTATTAAAGCAATTTCATCGATGAACTTAAAAAAAATAGTTTTATTCATAATATATTTATTAAATATATCACCATTAAATTATTTTAGGTAAATTCTATCTTAGGATCTGTGCAGCGTACGCTCTCGGTAAACCTCCCATTTGCAAATAGTACGAGAGCAGACGTTACGAAATATGTTTTTTTTTTATGCTCTGGAATAAATTTTCATTTTTTTTTTAATTTCCTTTATGGGATGAGAAAACCGGGTGCTTTAAAAAACTACGTTTGAAGCCAATCCTTTTTTGGGGACGTGGATGGCCTCGTGGTTAGAGCATCCGGCTATTGATAACTCTGCGATGCGGAGGTCAAATGTTCGAACCCGACTGATGGGAGTAAAATCTCCTGTTGATTACATTCATTTAAATCAGGTCGAGAAACCGAATCTGTCCAATCTTTGTGGTTTACCTTGGGGTATATTTTAGTTTAAAAAAATCGACATTTGGCAACTTTGACAACTCCCTCGGAGCGATAGAGCTCCTTCGTTCTTCCAAAAAACAATACATTACTGCCAGAAGACATTTTAAACAATTTTCAATTTTTCAAAAGCGTTATTTTTTTTTAATTCTATGTTGTGATTTTAATAATACTGATAATAAAATGGTTATATTGTTCCTGTAGCTGTTATATAGTTTTTGTTACATGCATGTTGCTTTGGGGAGCTGACCATATATATATTATATATAATATATATATATATATATATAATATAAATATATATATATATTATATATATATATATATATATAATATATCATATATATATATATAGGATACAGAGGTGGGCACTTTCGCTCTTTAGTCCGCTAGCCAGTCCGCTCCGAGCGGACTACCATAATAGGTGCGGGACTAGACGGAGGTGCCGGAGTCGCTCAAGGAAATTAGCGGACTTGCCACACGTGCGGATCAAAAAGTTTCCGCTCTTTTTAGTCCGCACCTTTTTTGAAAAATGAAATTATAGTTTACTTATTTAAGAATTCTTATTGGTTATAATAAGAAATAAATTTTATTTTAAGTTTATAACTAATTATACTTTTAGTCTAAACTTATTGTTTTTAATAATTAAACTTCCACAAATAATCAATCCCAACTTCCTTAATGGTACCATATATAATAAATAAAATTTAAATTGATTTTATAGACTGAATGCTATTACCCTCTTATCACAAATAATTTTATATTACTATGATTATGCTATAAAACTAGGCAATATCTAAATCGATTCTGTGTAAAACCCAAATAAGTATATATATATATATATAGTAATTATATATATTTATATATATATATAATATATATATAAATTATATATATATATATATATATATAATATATATATATATAATATATAAATATATATATATATATATATTGTTTTACACAGAATTGATTAATATATATATATTATATATATAGTAGTATATAGTATATATTATTATATATATATATATATTATTATAATAATATATATATATAATAATATATATATAATAAATATATATTTATATATATATATATATATAATATATATATATATATTTGGGTTTTACACAGAATGATTAATATATATTATATATAATATGTATAAGTAGCAGCTTTTACACGATCTAGGTACTACGATACCAAATGCTTAACACATTCGAGGCTAGGAGAGCTAACTGTGTCATAAAAAATCAACTACAGTACTAGTTAACTTTACTAAGTCTCATATTAGAAAAGAAAGGATCTATTAAAAATATATATTAGATAAATAATGTAATAATGTTTATTAATTACTCGTTAGTTTAATTTATTCCTCATATATCTAATGTATATTGATTGTATCTATTCTTAAGTTATGATGTGTCATCGAGCTGACTACGTCAGTAATAGCTCGTCTGTCAGGCGAGTCGAGCTTCATGAATTTACTTAAAATTTCTTGTAATATATCCGCCCTCTCTGTATGGATGGAAGAGATTGGTGGGTAAGAGCAATGTGTAGATGGCACGGCTCAGAATGGTATCTCACGGTGCAGCGACCTTGAGCACATATAGCCAAATGATACTGCTGTGAAGACTGAAACTCACTAACCAGCACTCCTCTCACAAGGACATCTTTCCCTTTCAGACATATATAGGCAGAATTTGTTGAACTCTTTCATAAATATATAATACAACCTCCTTTAGTTTCTGCTTGCTTAGAGTCGAATTTATTTAGTACTGTGGGGTATTATTGTGAGGGCAAAGAGGTACAGCTCCTTAACTGTGCAGTTTATATTTTTATAAGCAGTTATATCTTTGAAAGGTAATTCATGATATCTCTTTGTTCTTTGACGATAACATGAGGAGAGAGTGAAATTAATAAATTTGTTAATAACTAAATTAATTGAGGTGACTTCATACATATATATTATTTAATTAATATAAATTATTTATGTGAGAGGAAATGAGGTGATAACCTTGCCATTTGGAGAATTAGTTTAATATTAAAACTTTTGTTGAAAGTCGCACACTTATTAGTGGAAGACTGCGGAAAGCTGAGGTGTGAGTTCGGTGACTGTGAGCATGACTATGTAGACGTGAGTTTAGAAGTGTCTGAATAGGTGCGGAGTGGTGTCGCTAGGCGGATACGTATTTCTCTACGTGGCGGCATGTCGCGACTAGGGCGGCAACCCCTAAATGAGCGGTGCCACTTCAGATTAGTAGATAGGTGTACGTGAATAATTGTGATTGTTATGGTGCTCAAGTATACAGGTAAAAGGTCTTCTGAGTGATTCTTTACGGAGGAGTATTAATGTATAGTAGCTAGTGAGAATGTAGAAAAGATTGGGTATATTAAACGCATATAGTATATATATGAATTACAGTATGATATATATATATAATGTTCTAAGATAACTGAGAGGCTGAGTAATTGTGTATATATGATTGATAGATTTTGACGTTGTTAGTAATAGCGTGTTATTTAGTTGGTATATACCTATATATATAATAGTATCCTAAATTATGAGATATAAATTGAGTATATATTAGATAAGTCTATAATTACCTTACATTAGCTAAGTGATATAATGAGGTAGTACCACTATTGTAAATATATATATAGTGATTAGTGAATACTCAGTAGTTAGTGGAATAATAATATATATTATACTGTATATTTTAGTATTCGAAGAATACTTCTGAGTGATTGAAATAAGACTTATTGTGATGAAACAAGTAGTGCTCTTTAAGAAGTTAGGTATATATGAGATATGTGTTAGTAGGTGATAATCATCTTAGAATTGTACCATTTGAGATTGAGACTATAAAGAGCATTAATGTAGGCACAGAAATGTATTTTTGTGTTTGTGTTATTTCTATATAAATAGAGTATGGAATTTGAGCTCATATTTAGTGTAATATGAAGCTTCTATTAAGTAAAAAAGGTGTTTTAACTATGTGTTTCGATTTCATCTCGTGTGTTCGAGAGTATCTATATGGTAGTGTATGCAATTATGTAATTACGATATCTTAGCTCAGGATCACTGGTTTTCAGTTTTTTAATGTACTCGAGTTAATTTTAGTATCTCAAAATTAGATTGTGGATACATAGTACATATATATATATATATAGTTCAATTTTAATTTAAGTATATATATACCTGATTGTATATATATGTAAAGAATAAATGTGTAGTTGTAATATGATTTATATTATTATTATAATATATATAATACTGTATTTAGTCGGCTAAGGATGGTCACTCTAAGTATCTGGTTATCAATTATTGCTATGGATTGTAGTTATTAAAGATTAGAGGTGGTGGTAAGTAATAGTGTATGGTTATTTAGAATTGTGATAGTAATGGAAGTGAGTGATAGTAGTATATGCTAGCTATCCTATTTATGCGATATATGTATATTGGTTATTTATATATAATTATTATATATAATTTATATAATATATATATATATATTATATCATATATATATATATATATATATATTATATATATGAGTGTGATATGGTACGTATACGAGAGAGTTTGATGAATATATATTATTGTACAATATTTCTTCGATGGTGCAGAGATGGCGAAAAATTAGCTAGTACTTGCTTAGAATGTAAGGGTAATAGCTGAGTATAAGCTTTTAGATGTTAGTATAATTTATGATCATTAACAACTTTACGCTTCCACTACTCAATGTATGTTGTATATTAAGTGTGACGGTGAAGCGTGAACAGCGCGGAGCAAAAGAGTGCTAGTACTCTAAGATCCTCTTCCTTGTCGTCCACCTTGCTATGCTGAGAACGCGACCGAATGCTTGCCCTGCCATCTCTGCCGTTAGGTTGTGGGTATTCGTAGATTAAATTAAATGTAGATTGCACGTAGCAGGCTGTTTGTACACTATATGCATTCTCAAATAAGAGAGTTAGAGTCTGAAGTATTATATAGCGATTTTTTCTCAGCTTGTCGCAGAACATGCTCTGTGTAATAAATTGTGTCGTGTTTTGATGTTTTAATATTTAACTCAAAGAATCATAAAATCTGTTATATATAATAACTTAATAACGCCACTAAACCGAAATAATAATACCGTATAATTAATGTCATAGGTCTCACAATAGTTCATAATAGTACTGTGTACTAGTAAGTATAATATGAGTGTAATATTAATAACGATATATATATATATATATTATATATTATATAGTATATATATATATATACATAACATTTGTATAATCTGACTATAAAAATAAGCAATTTTCTTATTAGTGTTCAAAGTGACTCTCTAGTTCCAAGATCAATTTAAGATTTGGCAACCAACGTAAAGAAATCGAATCTGTGTATTCAATTTATAACAAAATAACGGTATATATATATATAATACCTCGATAATAACTAGAGTAATTTTTTGAATAATATAATTATCGATGCTCCACATCGTATTAAATAATACAAATAATATAATATAAAAAATATACTATGGTTATGAAACCAGATATATAAATTTAATATGATTAATATTATATATATAATAGTTTATTATATATTAATATTTATTATTATTCATGGTCAGTCCTGAAGTATTAGGTCGACGCCACATAGGCTGAAAAAACTACGATAGCTTTTACTACTAAAATATTAAACATTTATGGGAATCACTGAGTAAATTTTAGTTATGAAAAGTTCAAAATAAATTATATAAACTAACATTAAAAAATTACAAATAGCAATTAGCAATTATAAACTTATTAAGGACATCACATTTTACAACTGCAGAAATGATGTTGTTAAGAAATTTATTTGCATTCTTAAACATATGAGCAGTGTTTGTTAGATATTTTTAACTAGCTAGTTACGTGTACTATACCCTACACTATATCTAGTGACTTAATATACTTATTGATGCTTAGCACTATAGTTTATAAATAGAGAAATAATATCTCTTTCTTATACTTTAATATTTAAGATTCTTTTTATTTACAGATATGTAGTTAACATCAATGAAATATATATATAATAATATATATATATATATATAATATACATAATATACAATTTTTTACTTATAATATTTAAAAAATCGAAACAAAGCATCGATAGTGATATCCTTATACTTATTCTAATGCATATTTTTCAATACTACACATAATAAATAATAAATAACTTAAATATCAGAACCAAATCCAATAGCGGAGATTGCGTACGTGAGAATTTTCTCACTATAATAAATGTGTAAATGCTGAGACTATTGATCTGGTAGTTACTTTTTGATGTCATTCTCTTTAGTATTATAGTGAATGGTAGTAATCTTTATATAATTATTAAGTCATCTCTTATTCTCCATAAACGATGTTGCCAACTTGTCAGATACAATTGTCATACTATAATACGTTTAAGATTATTGACTATATTTTATAGTTTATTATATTGATTTCATTTATTATTTTAATATTATTATTTTTCTGTGGGTAAGAGACTTTATATAGTCTAACTGAAATTATGATATCTGAATGCTCAATAAAATCGTCTCACTTTTTAAGTGTAGCTAATACTACGCTGTTTATTAATAATATGTGAGTCGCTCATTAATCTGGTAGACTTGAGCTATATATTAATAATAATAATTAATTATATATATATATATATAATTTATATATATTATATTATATATTATATATATTAATATATTATATATTTTATTATTATAATTAATTATATATTAAAGTAGTAGTGAAGAGTAAGAGTAGAGAGAGAGTATCAGAGTATAGATAGAGACAGAAGATAGGACGAGACGAGAAGATATTATTTAAATTATAATCACAAGAGTAAAAGTGTGGTAATGTACGCTCAAATGTATATGGTATTATTAATAATATATATATAATGTATATTATATATTATATTATATATATATTAATATATATATATATATAAATATTATAATGATTATAACTAATTAACCTACAATTTTATGAATATTAATTAATTATAATATAATATATACTACTAATAATACTACTATATATAATCATATATATTATAAATATCTTCAGAGTACTATTATGAACGTATCCACGGATGGCATATAGTTTTATTTATCTCCATTGCTGATTTGGACTCTGATTTTATTATATATGTTAATTTATTTTTTTTTTCCATAATTTTTTTCACCTATATATTTTTTTATATATGAGTATATAATATATATCCATGAGGATAATTTAATAATTTAATTATAATATATTATATATATATATATATATATATATATATATATTATATATATAATATTATATTATTAATTATATATATTATATATATATATATATATTAATTAATATGTATTATAATATATATTATTATATATTATATATATATATATTTATATAATAATATATATATATATATATTAGATATTATATATATATATATAATATATTATATATAATAATATATATATATTATTAATTAATATTATATTATATTAATTATATATAATATAATATATCATATTATATAATATACTATATTATATATATATATTTATTAATATATATATATCTAGTTGGCTGACTCTCTAAGGATAATTTATTTTATCATATCTCAGTATGCTTCTCTATCTCTTAACACATTCTCTCTCGTATTCTTGTCTGCGTACCTCCCTCGAAAAAATTCTGTAGTTACGCACTGCTTACAGATGGATACTCAGTATTTTATTGATATTACTATCTAGTAATATAGATAAATTATGACATGTGTAAAGTAATAACTATTTATACAATTAATACCACAAGAGAAAAACTAATTATTATAATGTAGTATCTCGTTCTCACGTTTTTTAATAAGGTATAAGCTACTAATATATTTATATAGTTGTACTTGTAATCAATTTTCATATGAGTACTATACATCTTTGGACTTTGAGTAAAGTTTCTACTCATTTATAATATAATTTATCTAAGCTTATATATAGATATAATTCACAACAATCTAAGATTATCACATATTATCTCGTAATATAACTCACATCTATCATATTATTATTATTAAATAAATACTCGTTTTTCTTTAATTAGCAACAGTTTAAATTTCTTTGATATGTTTATTTAAATATAAACATAAAAAATAATATTACAAGTTTACGTTCTGCTTTTTTATAATTATATTTAGTATTATCTTAGAGTATCTTTAAGATGTCTGTCGGTATCAACGTGGAATTAGGCACTAATGAGACACTCACCAGAGGCAACAATTTAGTGGTGCTTTGTTTCTCATATTCACAATCTCAATTACGGTTCTTTTTACAGGTTAACACGTAGTACATGTATCTCCGAATGTCCTGTAGTATGAAATGACAACACAATATCTCGTGAAAAAAAGTTAAGAGAGATGTTCTCCGTAACACATGAGGTTTTATATAGTGTTGTAATATCCGATGTACATATAAATGAAACATTTTTAACTTTCGCTAACTTTTCAGATTCCAAGTATACTGCAGACCGTCCATAGATCTTATATTATAGCTTATGATATTTAGATAAAAGATATTCGCGCTTTGTTATTGCATAATCTAAGTGCAAATCACGATCTTAAATACATTCTCTATTATAGTAAAATGAGTTTATATTCGTGAAAGATAATAAATTTAAATAATAAACATCCTACACTGCTGCTATTGCACGTGAATGAATAGACGCTAGTTGTTAAGATAATTAACAGTCGTCATATTCCTTTCTAATATTACTTGTATATCCTTCATATTTTTAATGTAAAATATATATATATTGGTTAACATAGTCTAATAAGAACGCTTATCTCGAGTATTTGCTATACGGTACAATGAGGGAAGGTATAGTAGTGCTAGCACCAAATAACCTTAATAATAATCATGCTTTAGTATAGTAGCTGAAATTGTAATAATGATATGAGTTAGATATGTAAGATGAATGAAATTGAGTGCAGATGTTAAATATATATAGATATTATCGGAGCATATTATGGTCTCGGACCAGAGCCGGATAGCAGGCCAGTTGAAGAAAAATCGAAGAAATTGAATATTTTAAGAAGTTGAATTTTGTGTGATTGGTTAGAAGAGAATGAATGAAATAGAGTAGTGAGTTTAAATTAAGTGCCAGTGGCGGAGCCAGACTGGAATTAGGGCTCCAGCCACATATTAGGACAAATTAGGTAGGTATATATGTTTTCAATGGTGTAGAACTCATTTTTGAGGGTTTCATAACCCCGAAATGAATTTGAGGACCCCCATGGAGAGGTTCCCCTGAAAAAGAAAAGCACAGAAGAAGACGAAGGAAGGTGGAGAAAAGAAAAAAGAAAAAGGAAAAAGAAGAAGTCTCATATGACGGTTCAAATGAGTGATTGTAGGTGTTGGTATTGACAGCGGTGTGGGACCGGTGCGGTGCTGAGATAGTAAATATGTACTTAACACCCTGATATTAGTGTTCTAACATAAGTTTTCAATAACGTAGAGCATGAATACCATAGTTTCAATACTCTTAAAGGAGTCTGAGGACCCCTTGGAAGGGTCAATTGAAAAAAAAGAAGAATTGCACAAAATACATAAGAGATTGCAGAATGACGGAGGATGATGATAATTCCAGATGAATCAGAAATGGTAAGATCCCCATTTGAGATGGGACCGAACCCCAAAACGGGGGTATAGAACTGAAATGGGATACGAGATGGAGGTACTCGAGTCAAAACTGACATTCGACTTGCCTAATGTGTACTATATCAAACCCGTGTACAAAGATGTATGTAGGTAGAGGTCGTATACATAGATTCTTACATTTTATTTCAAACTGATGCATTTTATTTATAGAAAACCTGTTTCATTATTGAAGTTTTTTGAAAAACATTTTCTTTTTAATGAAAAACATTTTATTTCAATGAAAAACATTTTGTTTCTGAAAAACCTTTTTTTTATATTTTTTAAAAAACATTTTGTTTTTCAAGGAAAAAGTTGTCAAATTTTAATAAAAACGTTTTTATTGACAATAAAGCAGTAAAGCAGTACCGCCAACAGCCCCTATGGGGGCCTGCCCCACCCTCGATCCACCCCATGTTTTACTTTATTGCTTTACCATGCTGTTTTACTGTTTCAAGTCCTAGCAAAACACACATTTTCAGTAAAAATAGTCTTAATAATAATAATAATAATAATAATAATAATAATAATAATAATAATAATAATAATAATAATAATAATAATAATAATAATAATAATAATAATAATAATAATAATAATAATAATAATAATATAATAATAAAAATAATAAGTAATAATTAATAAAAATATATAATAAAGATTCTTATTACCTAACAGCAGTATTCGGAGTCGATAAATGAGTATTAGCTGCACCGGATGATGTGTGGTGAAGTCAGAGTTGTGCTATGCGGAGCCAGAAGTAAAAACTTGTTGTAGACCTGCACAATGTATGTTACATCAAATATTATGCAAGAATGGGTTCAGAGTTCAGTAGTAGTAGTAGTAGTAGTAGTAGTAGTAGTAGTAGTAGTAGTAGTAGTAGTAGTAGTAGTAGTAGAAACACCGAACGATTTTATTATTAATAAATTATTTCCCTGTTCTATTCAATCATCATACATTTATATTACTCGTTTTCTAAACTTTGAACCTGGACTTTAATAAATATATTTTAAATTGTAACATTTAATAGATATGGTGCTATTCCGTGATACATATATATATATATAATATATATATATATATTATATATATATATATAATATATATTATATTATATATATATATATATACTATAATAATATACCATATATATATAATATAATATCATATATATATATATATATATAAAACATGTTCTAGCCTATATTGTCTATACACACTAAAGAAACAGAAAGGAACTTTTTATTGTTTATTGTAAACCCCATTTTCCAAACGTTGTTCAACAAGGTAACATTTATTTCTAGTAACAAGATGTCTGCACCGAATTGCAGGAGTGCGTTTGTTTATTTCGTGATTAATGGCTGAGGAAGACGTGCTTCTTGTAGCTGCAGGATTTATAATGTAGTAATAGTAGTAGTAGTAGTAGTAGTAGTAGTAGTAGTAGTAGTAGTAGTAGTAGTAGTAGTAGTAGTGGCAGTAGTAAAAAAGAAACCCGAAAAATGTTTGTTTGTTCGACCAAGTCTTTAAGAGGTCAGAAATTAGGAAATAAATACAGATTCGACCTCTGATTCTTTCATGGAACATAGTTCTTTTCGTTCTCAGAATAAAACGTCAATCAAATATTCCATATCCGCTTAATTTCCACTGTATCTGCTTTCAAAGCAGGGATCTCCTCAAAAATCTTTCTTTACATTTCATATATAGGTTAGGTTAGGTTAGGTTAGGTTAGGTTAGGTTAGGTTAGGTTAGGTTAGGTTAGGTTAGATTAGGTTAGGTTAGGTTAGGTTAGGTTAGTTAAGTTAGGTTAGGTTAGGTTAGGTTAGGTATATATTTTTTTATCCATAGGCACCCATAGAGACTCATGTTTTCTAACTTCTCAATTAACTTAGTAACTTCACTATTTGAGATATTTTTTTATAAATGTTTTCGCAACTAAAATTCGTTGTGCATTTAACTTCAAAATGTATGCACTGAAGAAACATTTATTTTTGTTACCGTTCGTTGCTGTGTTTCCAATTTTCATTGACCTTTACCTCTCCAAATGGAGACAGGAAACAGCGGCGACTTTTGTCATTATCAACAAAAATGAAGCATTCTGTAGCAAGCGAAAACAGCTGTGAACTTTTATAAAGGAACGTTGAATATCAAATAAAGTTTCTTGTTGTTGCTTCAGCATGGAAGAAGCTTACCAATCACACCATTTAATAACCTTCCATTCCTTACTGAGCGTTTTCAAAATAATGAATGTTTAAAAAATAGATTTAAATGATAAAAAAGTTTTAGAACTATAAGCATAACTTAAAATAGTTTGTTCCTGTTCAAACTTCACTAATTTTAATTCAAATGAACTAAAAAATTTGTGCATTAATACAAACAATTCTCTTTATATAAATAATCAAAACCTTTCAGTAAGAGCTTCTACATTCTAACTACACACACACACACACACACACACACACACACACACACACACACACACACACACACACACACTCACTCACACATAAACACACAAACACACACACAAAACACACACACATACACCTACACACACCAACTGATCTTTCTTAATAGGGGTGTCGCTCGCCCTCCTGTATGGAACTCGAGCTGATGCCAGATATGACCATATTAAAATTGAGCATCATGAAGATAGGAACCTTAATTTCTATAAATTTTGGAGGATTTAAATAAAAAGATATGGAAAGTATCTAGTTTAATTTTTTGGCGCCTAAAACGAATAAATATATGATGTAGTTAGAGACACCTTGCATCTCCAATTGATGCAGA
Organism: Trachelipus rathkii; assembly: GCA_015478945.1. Lineage (NCBI taxonomy): Eukaryota > Metazoa > Arthropoda > Malacostraca > Isopoda > Trachelipodidae > Trachelipus > Trachelipus rathkii. The sequence goes on along the minus strand of JABUQX010106228.1, from coordinate 17,716 downwards.
GGTAATATAGGCGTATAGAAATATAGAGTGTGAGCTATTCTCTCACTAGGCTTAGATTCGTCCTACTCAGATGCAAATTGAGTAAATCCCCTCCTTGAATAGTCAAAATTTATACTTAAGATTTAAAACACCATGACATAAGGTATTGATAATTAAAACCTATGAACGCATTCGAATAGCTTTCGTCTTTGCAGAACTCTTTCGGTTCAAGCGTTC
>JABUQX010106227.1:22500-24803 GCA_015478945.1 Trachelipus rathkii | reverse complement strand
CACACAGCGAGTACTTGAGCGATTATGTAGACAAGAAGACGGATAACGTAAGCAAAGAGAAGAGGACAACCCAAAGAGGGAGCCTGGAGAGCAGTGACGCGTGCCATGTACCCGTTCAAATGCTTTGGATATGTCAAGGCCCACCACGCAAGTCTTCCCGTAGTTCCTAAGGGCGGAAAAACCATAAATCTGTTAAATAGCAAAGTATATCGCCAGTAGACCTCGAGCGCCGAAATCCGTACTGGCGATCGGAAAGAAGGCAATGAGTTTCCAGATGATCTAACAAGTGAGAGTTTAAGAAGGGTTGCACAAGATTCTTAGATAGAATACAAGTTAGAGCTATAGGCCGATAGTTAAAGGATCAGAGCGGCTACCTTTTTCGGAATGGGTTGGACATATGCGCGCTTCCAACACTGGGGGAAAGTGCTAGTATCAGAGGCATAGAGAATATAGTTGAACTAGGGGCGGGGTCAGCCATACGAAGGCACACTCCCTCAAAACTCGGGGAGGGAATTGCCATCCGGGCCACCCGCCTTCCTTACGTTCATAGATTTCGAAGCCCATGCACCCGGTCAAATGTAATCACAGGCAAAGCATTTAGGACACCTGAGAGGAGAAGGAGGAGGAAGAGGGATGCCAGAATCGTCCAGGATAGAGAATTAGAGGCGGAAAATAGTAGGCCGAAGAGATTGCGCCTTTTCAGTTGAGTAGTTACGCAACAGAACCATCAGCGCGTAATAAGAGGAGGAAATGCAGATCTGCAACCACTGAAAGGACGCCTCACTAGCCACACTGTTAAAGGGCATGCTAAGTATTCCCTGGCGAGTTCTGGAAGATGTGGAAAACTTTTACAATTATACGCCACAAAAACAGTGGATCTTTATCCGATTTCAAGCTTTTTCTCCTTTTGATACTCTTCGATTCAATGATCAGTGTCTTTTGACACCTCCGGAACAGTCAAGCTCTAGATGTTGAGCTAAGAAGCCAAAAAAACGTTCATGGCAGTTCGGCAATATGATCGCTAATAGATGTATTGCCCGTGTCTGTTTTTCTGTGATCTTTTGCTTTTTATTGGCTAGTGATAGTTCCGCCTTTAGCAGCATTTCATCGCATAGGCATTCCCAAATTAATTTTTAACAGTCTGTGAAACACGTGATTCAAGAAATTATGTTTTTATTTTGTATCTAGGATTTAGAAAAGTTGCCAATTGCACATGCGTCATCGTTTTGCCAGAGTTTGAAATCTATTATTCTATTCTCCATCTGACGTATTCTGTGATCCTTGAAAGCCGTTACTTTTTAATATTATATATATATTTACTATATTAGTATATATATATATCTATATATATATATAACCTAAATATATATAAAGTATATATATATATATATATTATATATATATATATATATATATATATATATATATATATATATATATATATATATATATTATATATATAGTAGTGCACACACGTTGACTCATAATAATTCATGGGATGAATACATCACTATCCGCAAAAAATTTATGCGGATGAGGTTGCGTAGCGGATAGTGAAAATGCGGATGAGGTTGCGGATGCGGATAGTGAAAATTGATGCGGATACGCATATGCGAATGCGGGAATATCCGGCTACACCTCTAATATATATATATTTCCTTTCAACATTGAGAACTATGAATTTTTAATACAAAACAAATTTCCAAGTATAATTTAATATTTAATACCTAATATATTTTTTAAAAAAGTATAAAGTTTGTTGCTGTTATTGATTCTCTTTTAGGGGTGGTAGCTTCTAAATATAGCTTTTGATGTTGGAATCAAGACACAAACTGGAATGGTATTCCAGAGGGACATCTTGATGCGCATTCTATTAAGAAATAAATAAAAAGTATAAATTTAAATTTATAGAAAGTCAGCTGTTAGTTAGAAGAAAATGGGCAAAACAACTCGAGTAGAATTTTTTCAGAATTTTCCTTAACAGATGTAAGCAGATGCACATAAGTAACATATATTATTAGTACTTCAATCCAATGTTATAATTTTCGAACCACCTTGTGTGTGTGTGTGTGCAGTATATCTTTCCCGTCAAAATTTCCCGCCAAAAAATAAAAATATATTTAAATTGCTTTGTATTTAGCAAAATTTATTTCTAAAGTCATATATAATTTTTAGTATTTATCGTGTAACTTTTAATATTTTGAAGAAAATTTTTTTTTGGGTTGTTAAATTTTATAAAAATTACTTTATGCACGCAGAACTGCATAAAATAGTACATTGAATTTATTTCAATCAGAAATGCC
>JABUQX010106227.1:0-2500 GCA_015478945.1 Trachelipus rathkii | reverse complement strand
GATGATTACTACTCTCAAAAGTTAGAAACCCCTACGCGCAAACGTCCCCCTTAAGTTATAGAAAAAAATTTTAAAGTAAAGCTTAAATTTATATTGGAAGGATAAGTTTACATTTTTGTTTTCGAAAACATTTTGTTTTTTCTGTAAAAAACATTTCTTTTGATGAAAAACATTTTCTTTTGATGGAAAACATTTTTGTTTTTGAAAAAACATTTTTTTTTGATGAAAAACATTTTTATTTTTTAAAAACATTTTTTAAAAACATTGTTTCTAGAAAAAAATTGTCAAATTTCCGAAAAAAACATGATTTTATGGACCATTAAAGCAATAAGACAGTAAGACACTACAGCAACAGCACCAGGGGGACGTCCTAACTTTGAGAGTAGTATCATCAATTCTATGAATTTAGGTTTTAACACTTCTAGTGTAGAATTTAATGCTCTTTCGAATGGTCTGGTTTATTTTCAACATGCAAAAAATATTTTATTCACAATATACAGGGGGATATGGGGGGTATTCAATTTTGATATGTCATAAATAAAAAATCACGATAACCTTTTTATTATTCATGCGATCAGCACGAAAACTTTCGGAGTATAAGATATAGTTGGGGAAGATAAAATATTTTTTGTTAAATGATAAATTTTTGTATGGAGAAACGAAATTTGCGTCGTCTGTGCATGGAATTTCTAAATTTTCAAAAGTTTCCCCATTATGCAGCGGCAAACCCCTTGAGTTTACAAAACATTATCTAAACAAAAATTGTAAAATCTTGCCTAGTAATTATATGATCGTGAAAAGTTTCGGTGTTGATGAACAAAAATAAAAAATTTATCATAAATATTTTGTGCCCAAAAAAAAAAATTTTTTTTTAAAACAAAATATAACAGTGGCGTGTAACATTTTTAATATTTACTCGATTGCAATGAAATTTTCACAGCTTGTGTACCTCTACAAGATATACATTATTTTATTTAGATAATATTTGATGCTAACAGTTTTGCCCGCTGATCACGGAGAAAAACGTTTTTGAAAAGCTTTTGAAAGTTCCCCATGGCAGCGAACAAATCTGTTGGGCTTACAAAAAATTTTCTCTAAAACAAAAACCGTCTACCTTCCCCATTGTATACGCTCTGCAAATTTCAAACTGATCGTATAAAAACTAATTACGTTTTGGTTTTTTATTTTTGAGTTGCCGAATTTTTTTTATGATTGTATCATGGCATATAATTTTTTTACTATTCATCTGATAAAATGAAATTTTTATGGGCCTTCTATAACTCGACGATATACAAATCTTTTATTTAGATAAAATTTTCTGTACGCCTAATGGTTTTGCTGCTACTTGCGGGAAAAACTTTTTAAAATTTATTAGGTTTCCCTATGAACAGCGGCCAAAGCGTGGTATACAAAAAAATATTCGTAAGCACAATATGATGTATTCCTTCTAATATACATGCTCTGAAATTTCGTATTTAATCGGATATATAATAAAAAAGTTATTACGATTTTTCTTTTTATTGCAAAGAAAAAAAGAAAAAACAAAAGAAAAATTTAAATAATTGATGGCATATAAACTTTTTACTATTGATTATTACAATTGCATTTCAACTAATAGTGAAAATTGGCGAGGATACCCATTTGTCTTTATATAAATTTGTTGTATACCCCAATGGTTTTGCCACTGCTCACAGTTCATTTCTTTATTATTTTACTAAAAAAAAAACTTTTTTTACATTGAGCTGCTATGGGGTATAACAAAAAAATCCAACGCCTTTTTATACTTTTTCTTATTTTGTTTTCAATTTTGTATACATTGAAATACATTTTGATGTATGATTCAAGCAAATATAAAAGGTAGGTCATGTCAGACAAAACTTTTAAAATTTATGGAAAAAAAAAAGTTGAGATTTAGCAAAAAAACATCAAATAAAAAATTCTCTATATATTGCTGCTATTTGTGAGTTATTTCATAAAATATATGCGTATGGCAAGTATTTCAGTGAAATCCGCTTGAAAAAATCTTTTGTAGTTCAGCAGAAATTCACTGTTAAAAATTGCTGATAAAAATGCTGATTCATGATATTTGGAAAGAAATTACACAAAATCTAAACACCTTTTTGCATATGTTATTAAAACAAATATTGTACAGAAATCTTTCCTCTTTCGAATGGTGTATAATTTTATCCCAAAAAAATTATATTAGTGTTGCTACGCGCAACGTCCCCTTAACTTTAACTTTGGTAATGAAACAGCTTTTCTATAAATAATAAAACAGATTAAAAATAAAAAAAAAAAAAAAAAAAAAAAAATGCAAGACTGTGTGTATACGACTCTAACTAAATATACTCTTCTTCTTTCTCATTCTTCTCTTCTTCTTCTTCTTCTTCTTCTTCTTCTTCTTCTTCTTCTTCTTCTTCTCTTCTTCTTCTTCTTCCTTCTTCTTCTTCTTCTCTTCTTCTTCTTCTTCTTCTTCTTCTTCTTCTCTTCTTCTTCTTCT
>JABUQX010106226.1:0-10943 GCA_015478945.1 Trachelipus rathkii | reverse complement strand
AGTCTGGTGAGAAGAAGATATATATATATATACATATATATATATATATATATATATATATATATATATATATATATATATATATATATATATATGGATCTTTTTAAGCATTGAGACTGTCGAATCATTTGGAGGAATTCAAACACTTTGTTTAAGCAAAATTTGAAGAAAGAAGTGATATACGAAAAGAAAACATATGTATAATTATTTATTTGTTTACCTTCAAACAAAGGAAATAACTACATATAATAAAATATCAGTGAGCATAATGTAACCAAAGTAATGATCACATAACCTGGTCTAACCTAACCTAATCTATCCTAATCTAACCTGACTTAATCCTAGCCTACCCTGCGCTAAACATATATATATAGGTATATCATATATATATATATGCTGATATATATATATATATATATATATATATATATATATATTATTATTATTATTATATAAAACTATATATATATATTATTATTATATTACATTATTATATTATATTATTATATGTAGATATATATATTATTAGATATTATTATTATTATTAGTATTATTAGATATTATTATTATATATATATATAGATTTTTATATATATATTCTATTATTATATATATATATATATATATATATATATATATATATATATATATATTATATATATATATATATATATATATTATATATATGTGTGTTATTATTATTTTTATATATATTAGTACATTGAATGTGTAAAGGCATTTGATGGTTCAAGAAGAAATAGATATTTTGAGGATGAGGTAATTAGTAAGAAGAAGTAATGTGTAGAGTGAGAAAGTTGAAGAATGCTTAATCTGCAAGCATAGATGGAATTACTGGTTAAATGAAAAAGAATGGAAGCGAGATGGTGATTGAAAGAATTTGGAAATTGGGTAACAAAGCGTTTGTGGAGGGTATAGTTCCGAGGGATTGGAGGAGAGTAGTAAAGTACCCTTAAATAAAGGTAAGGGGGATAAAGGGAACTGTAGGAAGTATAGGGGAATTAGTTTATTGAGTGTTGTAGGGAAGATATATGCTGGTATTTTGGTTGAAAGAGTACGTCGAGTAATTGAGGGACTGATTGATGAAGAACAAGGTGCATTTAGAAGTGGTAGTGAATGTAGTGTAGATCGAATTTTTACATTGAAACAAATGATTGAGAAAATGAGAGAGAAAAAGAATAAATTGTATTTAGGTTTTATGGACTTGCAACAGCCTTATGACAGGATTAATTGGAAGCTCTGTGGCAAGTGTTAGTGATATATGGTGTTGGTGGTAGACTACTGAATGGAATCAAAAGTGAGCATGACGATAGTGAAGCGTATGTAAGAATAAATGAAGTTGAAATTGACTGGCTTAATTTTAATAGCGGGATGACGCAGGGATGTGTTATGTCTCCTAGATTAGTCAATTTGTATATTATGGAAATGTATGTATAGATATGGAGTTATGAAAGAATTAGAGGTAGGGGTGGTAGGGAAGGTATTAGAATGATGAAGAATGGAAGAGAATGGAGGATGCCCTGCTAATTGTACGAGAATTATTTGGTTTTGTTTCATGTATCTGAAGAGAGTTTGAGAGGATTGGTAGTGAGTTTCGAAAGAAATTGTAGATAAGAGTAAGGTATGATAGTGAGTGAGGAGAGTCCACGGTATGAAGCTATGCTAGATAGTGACAAATTGTAACAAGTATCTGAGTTAAAATTTTTAGGATATATGTTGGATGAAAATTGAACGGATGATGCAGAGTGTAATAGGAAAGTTGTGAATGGTTGGAAGGTGGCTGGTGCAGTTAAATATTTGATAAGGAACTAAGTCTTCAGTGCGATAGGGTTTTGCATGAGGGTATGTTGTTACCTGTGTTAATGTATAGTAGTGAAACTATGGTATATAATAAGAGGTATAGATCTAAGGTACAATGTGTTCAGATGGACAATCTTAAGGACGTGTTATGTGTGAGAAGAATTGATAAAATGAGGAATAAGCGCATTAGAGAGTTGTGCGGTGTAAAGAAAGACATAAATGAGAGAATACACTAGAGTTCATTGCGATGGTTTAGTCACATGGAGAGGATGAGTGATGGTCGGTTGGTTAAGCGGATTAATTAGGGTGAGTGTGCTGGGAATCGATCGGCTGGGAGACCGAAGAGATGGTGGATTGAGTCAGTAGAGGAATGTCTGGAGGAAAGGAACGTGAGTTTGGCAGAGACGAGAAGGATGGTGCATAATTGTAGGAGCCTTGCCAAGGTGATGAATTCTACATTGACGAGATACCACAGTGAGGGTCCTACGCAATCTCGTGAAACTCTAGGGTGGATTTTTCGGACTGAGACGAGTTCTCATTAAGGGTATGGAGGGAAGGTAAAGGGGAGCTTTCTTTTTGACTTGCGTCATGTTCTTCTGCTACTTTTCTGCTTCCGGTGTATGCTACGTAGTGCGCACCTCATTATTATTATTATTTTTATTATTATTATTATTATTATTATTATTATTATTATTATTATTATTATTATTATTATTATTATTATTATTATTATTATTATTATTATTATTATTAAATTAGATCTCGTTGACAAGAGTTTGATTTATAACGTTGTGTACACTTGGGGTTTGTCTACATTAAAATAATCTCTTCCTAGGAAAGAATGTAATTGTATTTCAATTAAAATAATTGAAATTGAGATAATGATTTCTTGTTCTTTTTTGTTGTTTTTTTCATTGTTTTGCTGGGATGCGAAAACATGATGATTTAAAGGATGTATTGGAAATTGAAATGATTTTTTTATCTTTAAAATTTGCAGCTAGTTAGATAGCTAGCTAGCAGCGTTTTGCATTACCCCAACGGGACAGTGTAAAACATTGAATTTTAAAGAAATTTTACTCTATTAGATAATATTAGACATTACATAAATTAATTATAAATTAAATATATAAAAATATCTTATTCGTAAATATCAAAATGAATTGAATAGTTTGCTAATTGACTACTTCCTTTTTGCCAAATTGGAAAAGTTTTAGTCGGGATTACATTCTAGAGTAGATGTTGATGTCATCGATTATTACTTATAGAAACATTGCATGTGTCCTAAGGAATACTAATCCGCCCATTCGTACAGAATGACTTTCACTTGGGTATATATTTTTATGCTCTATGTTTTTCCGAAATTAGGAAAGTTATTACAACCCTAAGAGGCCTCGAGTAGTCTCCTACTATTCTTAGATATGTTTTTAAATGGCTAACATTGTCGTAGTTTAGGACTACTGCAAGAAGCATAGCTGCGCAAGATAAAATACCTAGGTCAGTCAATAATCAAGCGACTTTTTTCGGCTCTTATTGCTGTTATGTCTCTCAAGATGTGTTGGTAGCTTACGATGCCTTATGTATATATCGATCAATTTTATTATTGTTTGGTATTATTATTTTTTATGTAACAGGTGATGCATGATGAATTTAGGTGCAAAAGTGGGTAGTTGATATCCGAAATGATAGAAACAGAAGTGCCATAGGTCAAATGTATATATATTAATCAATTAAAACAGTAGGAAAAAATAATCATACATTGACGTTGAAGAAGAATGGGCGTTGGATTCCCTTAGGACACTGCAAGTTTTCATAGAAATATCAATCTCACATTCAATCAGAATAAAAAACTAACGATAGTACGGAGTTTATGCGCACCCACACTATTTAACAAATTATATTTATGATGTTAAGAATAAAAATTTTTAATACTTACTTTATATATATATAATATATATACTTTATATATATATATATATATATATATATATTACTATATATTACTATAGATATATATATATATATAGATTATATATATATATAGTATAAATATAGAATAAAAACTATAAACAATATTATATAAGTATATTATTATTATATATATAAATAATATAATAAATAATATTTATATATATATATATATATATATTATATATATATAATATATATATATATAGATTATAATATATATATTATATATATATATTAATTTATTATATATATATATATAATATATATATATATATAAATAACACGCAGATTCCTTTAAAAAACGCTGCATTAACAAATTTAATTATAATAATAATAATGATAATAATAATAAATAATAATAATTTATGAATAAATAATAATAATAATAATATCAATAATAAAATAATAATAATTAATAATATATAATAATAATAATAATAATAATAAAGTATCAATGGCAAACCACCAATGACAAATCACTTTAAGAGTAATGCTCGTAAAACGAGTTCTCATTGGTGCTTCCATAAATAATTTATTCATCATACAATATTACATTTAATATATATATTATAATATATATATATATTATATATATGATTTATATATATAATATATATATATATATATATAATATATATTAATATAAATAACGTTAGTTTGGCTGGGGCTAAGTCGCGTGATGCAGTTATGCAAAGGGGAAAAAGGGACATTGCAATAGCAATATAGGATCTTTACAATCTTAACAATTACATGAAAATCAATTTAATGATATCATGTACACCGTATTACATCTGTTAATATAATTATATTATTATTATATATATATATATATATTTATATTTTTATATATATATATATATATATATTATATAATTATATATATAATATATATAGTATATATATATATAATAATTATATATATGAGAGAGAGAGACAGAGAGAGAACACACGAGAGAGAGAGAGAGCGGAAGAGAGAGGAACGAAGAGGAGAAAGATAGAAACGCGCGAATAGTAGGATAACCAGATCATGAGGAGACAAGAACAGAAGACAGAAGACGAAACAGATCAGAGCAGACGAGAGAGAGATGAGAGAGAGAAAGACGTTTATAATTAAACGTAATATTGAAAACTTACGCTTGTTAAAGCAAATTCTTGTTGATTTGTTGGATTGACCACAATTTAATTCAGAAGTATAAAATTTTCACCAACGAATATAAATTTAGTAAATATAAAATTGCTCAGATGTAGAATTTGAAATATTAAAATTAATTAAAATTTTATATTAGGAAATTGCAAAACTTTACAATTACACTTATGAAAATCAATTCTGTGGAAATAGAAAAAGGTAACAAAGATCAATGACCAAAGAGCCAAGCAAAAAATAAACAACTTATATAGGCTATATTCGATATATATTGAATTTTTAAAATAATTAAATTTTAGGGCATATTAAGAACAATTGGACATACAACGACCAATATCAAAGATGTCATAACCTCTTTCTTTTCTCTCAGTAAGACTACCTCCGCATGTGTTTATTAGTTTCATCAGGAAAAGAAACTCTTGAAAAAAAAACATAAATCACGCACGGAATCGTCGTGAAGTAGCTCGTCATCATCTGTCTATAAACTTTATCTACCTCCGCCTTTCTCAGCGTCAGAAAGGAAGCCACGACAGTCACCTTTTAAATTGATTGAGAAAAATAGCATTTATCAATGGTATAATCTTACAACTTATGGTATAAATGTTTACGAAAATCTTTAAAATGATTATGTATATATCTTTCTATGACCAAATTTTTGCGGGACAAAATAAGAGAATTTTTCATAAAACGTTACGACTTTGGAGAGATCGATCGTTTCATATAATGATAACTCGTGCTAAGCACGAGCAGCAAGAGTATAGGTGCCCACCTCTGGATATATATATATATACTATATATATATATATATATATATATTATACTATATATATATATATAATATATAGATATATATAAATATATATATATATTATAGTATAGTATTATATATATATATATATACTATATATATATATATATATATATAAATATATAATTATATATATTATATATATATATATATTATATTAATAAAAGTTTAAAGTATATCCGATGCAATTTAAAATGGCAATGCACAATCTTGAATAAAACAATAGGATATTATTAGTTATTATTATTATTATTATTGATTATTATTATTTATTATATTAATTATATTATTATTTATTATTATTATTCGTATCTATTATTATTATTATTATTATTATTATTATATTATTATTATTATTATTATTATTATTATTATTATTATTAACTTCTTCTTCTTCTTCTTCTTCTTCTTCTTTTCTTTTTCCTCTTCTTCTCTTCTATCTTCTTCTTCTTCTTCATTTTTTTTCTTTTTGTTCTTCTTCTTCTTCCTTTCTTTGTCTTGATCAACTCTTTTCAGAAAGCTCACTTATCCTTCCTTCGAGAAATAAAAAAACTAAAACACAGACTAGCCTTTATTTAACTCTAGTCTTTGCTAGTCGGTATTCTGTAGTTTTCTTTTTCTTTTTCTTTTTCTTTTTCTTTTTCTTTTTCTTTTTCTTTTTCTTTTTCTTTTTCTTTTTCTTTTTCTTTTTCTTTTTCTTTTCTTTTTTTTTTCTTTTTCTTCTTCTTTTTCTTCTTCTTCTTCTTCTTCTTTTTCTTTTTCTTTTTCTTTTTCTTCTTCTTCTTCTTCTTCTTCTTCTTCTTTTTCTTCTTCTTCTTCTTCTTCTTTTCTTCTTCTTCTTCTTCTTCTTCTTCTTCTCTTCTTCTTCTTCTTTTTCTGTTTTTTTATTTTTCTTTTTCTTTTTCTTTTTTCTTTTCTTTCTTCTTCTTTTTCTTTCTTTTTCTTTTTCTTTTCTTTTTCTTCTTCTTTTTCTTCTTCTTCTTCTTCTTCTTCTTCTTCTTCTTCTTCTTCTTCTTCTTCTTCTTCTTCTTCTTCTTCTTCTTCTTCTTCTTCTTCTTCTATCTCTTTCTGTCTTCTTCTTCTTCTTCTTCTTTTCTTTCTTTCTTCTTTCTCTTTCTTCTTCTTCTTCTTCTTTTTCTTTTTTCTTTTTCTTTTTCTTTTCCTTTTCTTTCTTTTTCTTTTTCTTTTTCTTCTTCTTCTTCTACTTCTTTTTTCTTCTTCTTCATCTTTTTAAAACAGTAGACACATCCAGCAAATTAAATAAACAAAAATACTTAGCATACTAGCTTTGAATGGACTGTAAAGTCTTTAGCTAGTTCGGTGTTTGTCCTTTCTTGATTTAGTCTTCTATCTTCTTCTTCTCTTCTATCTTCTTCTTCTATCTTCTTCTTCTTCTTCTTCTTCATCTTCTTCTTAAAACAGTAGACACCTCCAACAAATTAAATAAACAAAAAAATACTTAGCAGGACTAGCCTGAGGACTGTAAAGTCTTGTGTAGTCAGGTGAGGTTCTGTAGTCTGGTTTTTCTTCTTTTCTCTTCTTCTTTTTCTTCTTCTTCTTCTCTTCATTCTTCTTCTTTCTTCTTCTTCTTCTCTTCTCTTCTTCTTTCTTCTTCTTCTCTCTTCTTCTTCTTCTTCTTCTTCTTCTTCTTCTTTTTTTTCTTCTTCTTATTCTGGAATTAGTAGTATCCTGAATATGGTAAATCAAACTTAAAAAAATTGAAATCATTTTGAAAATGCTATAAATACATCGTAAAAAGAATTAGGGCTTGTAGTAGCTTCGTGGCTTGAAAGTATCCGTTCTAAAGATTGGGATATAATAGATCCGCCACTTTCGCCTTAACCTAGTACATAGAAAGCTTTGATGTTCACCGCATAGAAAATATCTGTACAAATAACTGTAATGAATAACGTTATGAATAACTGTAATAAATATTTTTTGATGTATTACCGCATAGAACATGATCTGTATTAAGAATGTGATTCTGAGCATCACAGTGAATAACTGTAATTAATAGCTTGCTGTTTACCGCATAGAACATCTTTTCTAAGACGGTGTTCTAATCGAATCACACTAAATAACTGTAGTAAATAGCATTGATGTTCACCGCCAAAACATATCTGTTCTAAGACGTGATCTAATCGATCAAAACCTGAATAACTGTAGTAAATAGCTTTGAGTGTTCACCGCATAAGAACATATATGTTCTATAGGACTTGGATCTAATCGATTCCACAGTGAATAACTGTAATAAATAGCTTTATTGTTCACCGCATAAAACATATCTTTTCTAAGACGTTTTCCTAATCGATCACACTGAATAACTGTAGTAAATAGCTTTGATGTTCACCGCTATAAACATATTCTGTTCTTAAAGACTGTTTATATATTCGATAATACTGAATACTGTAGTAAATGTAGCTTTGATGCTCACCGCATAAAACATATCTGTTCTAAGACGGGGATCTAATCGATCACACTGAGAAGAAAAAAATAATCCCAAATACAAATTTCACCCCACTCTGTTATAGCCACCTATAATAGTTGATGCTAGAAACAGAAATTGGTCTGAGATTGAGGAAACTCATATGTCACATATGGACAGTGGACACATCCAACACACTATTAAATCTTTCTTGTTGCGTAGAAACAGAAACTGTTCTGAGTGAGCAACCAATTAACAGACTAGCCTTGAGTGACTGTAAAGTCTTTGCTAGTCGTGTTCTGTAGTCTCTATCTTCTTCTTCTTCTTTTCTTTCTTCTTATTCTTCTTTTCTTCTTCTTCTTCTATTTCTTCTTCTCTTCTTCTCTTCTTCTTCTTCTCTTCTCTTTTCTTCTTCTTCTCTTCTTCTTCTTCTCTTCTTCTTCTTTTCTTTGGGGTCATTCCAGCCCCTCCTCCTCTTCTCCCTTTCTACGCCCATAGTTGTTCTAATCTTCTTCTTCTTCTTCTTCTTCTTCTTCTTCTCTTCTTCTTTTCTCTTCTTCTTCTTCTTCTTCTTCTTCTTCTCTTCTTCTTTCTTCTTCTTCTTCTTCTTCTTACAAATTCGAAGCCAAGATGGTGTTTTAATAATGAAATTAGAGATTCTTTAATGTATAGAAATAGAGCATATAAAAACTATGGAATCTGTCTCCTTCAGTGGAAAGATAATAATATTTACAATAGCTTGTCGGCGAAAGCTGCAAACGATTAATAGATTAAAACGAAACTATGAAATTACGATATTGCTGTGAATGTAAAATTACCCTAAAAACAGTTTTACAAATATGTTAATAACAACAAGTTCCATTAAGGAATCAATTGACCTTTACTGGACATTAATGGTAATTTAAATCAAGCAGTGCTGATATGGCAAACATTTTAAAATAAATTTATTTCTCGACAGGTTTTTACGAAGAGAATCTAGATAGCCTGTCTAGCATGGAAGACATAAGGAATTTTTATGCCAGACAACATTTTAGATTCATTTGAAATTCTAGAAGAGAAGTTGCCTTCCAGATTGATAAACTATTAATAAATTAAATCACCTGGACCAGTGGATACTATCCATGCATCTCAAAAATTGAAAGAATATGAGTGAAACTATTGACAATGCTCTTCAATAAGTCTTTAAAAGAACGAATAGTTCCTCATGATTTCAAAATTGCTATTATTTTATTTCAAAAAAGAAATCGTAAAATAATTCCAAATAACTACAGACAAATTAGCTTGACTTCTATAGTTGGTAAAATTTTTGAAGCAATACTAACTAATAGGTTAGTTTCACATCTTGAAGATCATCAAGAATTCCCAACACGGTTTTAGAAGAAATAGATCATCCTTAACAAATTTGCTAGAATTTTTTAATGTGGTTATAAACGATGTAGATAATTATAAATCCTTCGATGTCATTTACTTAGACTTTCAAAGGGCATTTGATACCGTCCCTCATCAAGATTATTGGAAAAGCTAAGCTCATGGGTATTCGAGGAGGACTTTTAAATTGGATTAAAAAATTGGTTTTCGGATCGACAACAGCGAGTCGTGTATCAATGTGTGAATGCCTCAGATTTGACGATGTTACAAGATGGTGAACCCCAAGGTCTGTCCTTGGTCCAATACTGGCTTACTTATATATGTAAATGGAACATGAGATGACAATATTTTAGCATATTTCTAAAATTTGCGGATTGACACGAACTGAAATCGCATAACATGTGAGAAGATTATCAATTACTCATAAGCGACTTAAACAGAGATTGAGAAATTGGTCAAAAACATGCGCAATGAAATTAATACCGATAAATGTAAAGTTATACATTTTGCGGAGTAGGAAAAATGAACTATGATTACAAAATAGATGACACAATTATAAAAGTTTGTCAGTGAGGAAAAGGATCTAGGAGTTTTAATTAATAACGATTTAAAGTTTGCGAAACCATGTGCTGAAGCTGTTAAAAAAGCAAATAAAGCTCTAGGCTTTACTGCCAGAAACTTCGAATATAAATCTAAAAATATAATACTTCTTCTCTATAAAAATTAGTTAGACCTCATCTTGAATACGCAGTGCAGTTTTGGAGTCCATAACCTCAGAAAAGACATAGAAAAAAATTAAATTAATCCTGAATTGAGAGGTAAATCATACGAACAACGACTACGGGAATTAAATATCCATTCTTTAGAGACAAGAAGATTGAGTGGAAAATTAATAGAAGTTTTCAAAATACTAAATAAATTTGACAATATCGATTACAGGCAATTCTTCAGATATAATTTTAATGATGTAACGCGAAGTAATGGGCGTAAACTTTGTCATAAACCGATTCAAAACAAATATAGCAAAGAATTTCCTTCACTTACGATGTAATCGAGAAGTGAATAGTCTTTCTTATGAAATACTGAACAGCGGCAACATCGATTCATTCAAGAAAAAAGTTAAGATTAAACAGTTAAAGATAGTTGGTCTGTGAACGTCAATCCAAAAAACTATAATTATACTTTATTCAAATACAAAGGAATTAGTAGTTATTCCTGAATATGTAAAAATCAAAAAACTAAAAAAATTGAAATCATTTTGAAAATGTTATAAAAAATACACCGTAAAAAGAATTACGGCTTTGTAGTAGCGTATTGATGTTATGCTTGCAAAGTATCCGTTCTAGTATAGTGATATCATCGATCGCACTTAACTGTAATAAATAGCTTGATGTTTACCGCATAATCTCTCC
>JABUQX010106225.1:32500-48177 GCA_015478945.1 Trachelipus rathkii | reverse complement strand
GTTTGTTTTAAAATTTTGTTTTACTTTTGTTTGTTTTTATTTTAATTTGATTTTGAAAATTTTCTAAGTTATATTTATGATAATATTTTTACATTCTTTTAGCTTGTTTGTTAAGTCAACATATTTTTACAAATTGTTATTATTTTTATTATACAAATTTAAAATATTTTGATTAGTTTAAAACCTAAAAAATAATTATATATATACATTCAAATTGTTTATTTTCAAATAAATACACAACATTCTCACAGACACTGACAGACACAACACACCACACACACACACACACACACACACACACACACACACACACACACACACACACACACATTACCAAAAGATGTAGTGCAAATGATTGAAAACTATCACCAAGAAATATTATTTCAACAATAAAACTCAATTATAATTTCAAAGATAATATTTCACTAGTTAAACTGATTTAAGTAGGAAGTTACGCTCACGAAACGTCCTTATAAAAATAGAAGAAATTTTATACTTTGAGGCTTTTGAATATTAATACTGGACTGCTTAAGTTTAGTGTGCTTTTAAATAACGTAATTATGTTTTCAAATTAAACTGAATTAATATTATATAATCTTGAATCTAGAGGAGTTCATTAAAGCACATTCTCGTATACCACAACTCTATGATGTTTCAATACGCACAGCGCTCCACACCAAACAGCACCATACACTGCATTACACAGCACGACACCTCACCTGGTGAGTCAGCCAACCCTAACATGAAGTATTAATTGCCATTAAAGCACCCAAACAATATTTAACCTTTGTTTTATTCACGTTTCTTTCACTCTTCCATACATATGTGATGATATAAGACAAGTAAAGAGTAGAATGGATGAAATTTGACAATCATTATATAGATGTTTTTGATAGTTAAGAATACGTATGATATTTGCTCTGCAAATGAAGATCCCATTTCATACTAAATCTAATTTTAAGAACTCGCATCAAGGTTGTTAAAATAATTCTTCATCTAATGATGTTGAACTAATTTAGTGTTTTATAAATAAAACAAGTAATTAAAGAATTTTGACAAATAATAGTCAAAACATTATAGTAATTATATGATTAAATTTACGTAAATTAATGATTTCTTTTGATAATCATTGAATAAATTATGCAGTAACCCAAAGCAATTTATAATTGAAGTTGCATCTTCAGAAAGAAATATGTTTTCTAACATAAAATGAGACCATTTTACTAACTTCTTATATATATATATATATATATATATATATATAATATATATAATATATATATATCATATATATATATATATATATATAGTATATATATATATATATAGTTATAATATATATATATATAATACATATATATATATAATATAATAATATAATATATATATTTATATATATATATTAAGTATATAAATACTATATATAGTATATATATATATAAGGTGCGGCATAAGCGTTAAAGCGTTAATCCGTATATATATCTAAAAATTTTCTTAACACTTTCGCTTTCGTTAATTCGAAAAGAAGTAACGGGACTATTAACGAGTCTAAAAGTTTCCCCTATATCTGTTAACCTTTACTTTAATTACGAGTTTATAAAATATTTTTCTTATCAGATTTTAAATTGGATTAGATTCATTTCGATAACAAACTTTTTTTTCCAAAATTCCTAAACGCTCCTCTCAATGGCGCAAAATGTGTTTTATCTTACAAGGTTATTATCCCGCTTAGAAATGTTTGACGTGTTTCTTTTGCGTATTCTCATTTCTTATTGGTTTGCTGAAGAAAAAAAAGAGACAGTGACTGTTGACCTTTCAATGAGTCATTAACTTCTTCGTTCGTTACTTGAACTTGCTTCTTGCACTAGTGAAAAATATAAAGAACTGGGCCTCATAAGCGTTGGAATTATAAAAAATATACATATTTTATTAACAATTCTAAGTTGACATATCCTATTATTTTTACAATAATATACTACTTGGGTGTCGTAAAAGAATGTCCCAGTTTGAATGCTTTATCTATAACAGCGTAATATACAATATCAACAGCAAATCATACATCAAAGTGAAGACAAAACTGAACAGATTTTTATTTACATATGTTCAATATGTGCCCCCTTCGTTATAGGGGAGACATTCAGCCGATAATCCAATTCTTCGCAAACATTGGTTAACAGATCCGGAGTAAAGGAAGGAACGGCATGTTTAATTCTGCGTTTCAACTCTGCGAATAATTGGGCAGCCCCATAGGAAAATCATTCATGGCGTTTAAGTCCGGGACCGGGGGGCCAGATATTATAGAGCTCTGTCGTCTGGACCATTATGATCAACCCAACGCGATCTGGAGTAGTCGTTCAACCACGCTCGCACTTTTTGACTCCAATGTGGAGGGCTCCATCTTGTGCTGCCGTATAAAGTTTACCGCCTCATCCTCTAATAATTTGTGAAAAGAGCCATTGTTGTACCATATCGAGATAGGCGACCTTATTACGGTGCTTCTGCCGAAAAAGAAAGGGTTCCATTGGAACGTGGCTCGGATATAGGCGCAGAAAAGTTAAACCTTTGGGATCACGTTCGTTTCGGACAAGTTCCATGCGATTTTCAGCACCCCAGATACGAAAACTTATGGCATTTCAATCCTTTCCCTGAGATGAAATGTGACTCATCGCTAAACCACTACACGATCTCTATAGGTCATCGTCTCGCCTAACACTGGATCAGCAAAAGTAAACCGTAGAGCATAGTCGTCGGGCTTTAAAGCATGTACAAACTGCAACCGTATGCACGCATGTGTAAACGCTTCCTTAACACCTTCCACACCGTCATTTTTGGCACTTCAGTCGTGGCTGCTCTCCGAACGCATTTCTTAGGACTATGAAGAACTAGGCCCTGATACGGCTGCCACTTATCCTCGTACATCACTTGCGCGCGGTCGTGACTTTTCCTTACGAAAGACATTTCATTAGTTGCAAATTGCCTATGACCATCGGCGGAATGTTTTTCCATAGGATGGTTCACATTGGAACCGTTAAAGCGTACTACTGCACGTGGTAACTCGTAACTTACAGATTTCACACCCATTTTTAGACACAGAAGAGCTTTACGCTCATGTGCACTCGCCATTGTCATATGTCGCACATCCGCCACTAGATGAAGACTTACACTGATATTGCGACGCATAGCGCGTTATTGGGTCGACCTATGCAGGAAAACTTCGTTTCTGGCGCAATGCATATTTCGAAGAAGGCGGCGGGAGGAGCGCGTGCGTGCGAGAGACTGAGTGACAGATGAGCTTCCTCTCAACACTTGAATGTTATGATATGAAATAAGAGATATTTGTAATATTATTGCTGTTAGTCCGAGTAAAAGCATTATGAAAGATCGGCGACGAATACTATATCATCGCCGGTAGTTCGAGCGTACATATTTACATTAAAATGATAATTTATAACGCTTTGTAGAAGTGAATCTCAAGCTATAGCGCAAATAACAGCTATAGTCAAAGCCTAATCTATAATTTGTCATGTATATAAGCTATAATTATCTTACTCTATATTCGTATATAGATATTATGAGTAATAATATAAGAGTAATACAATAATTAAATAACATATTCCACCTCATGTGAAACGGTTAACGTTATAGAGTTAATCGTTAAAACTTCCGCTACATTCTTCACATGATAAACCTTTATGATTCAAAGTCCCTAATATTTTTGTAAACTGATAGAAAGTTAACGACGCGATTAAAATGACTCCATACGATGTGCCACCTTATGCTTCCCATATATATATATATATATACTATATATTATAATATATATATATGATGAATCTATACCACGTTAGGTATAGTGAGTATAGATTATATATATTATATAGTTTATCATATTTGCAACAATATTACTACCTCAAATAAAATTAATTTAATTATCTATAGAGTATAGATAATATATATAGAGGTTATATCTTATATTTTAGTATATAATATAATATTATACAGTATATATATAATATATATAGTATATATATATAATATATATAATAATATATATACGTATATATAATATATTATATAATACTATAATAATAATATACGCTATTATATATATATATATATACTCATATATATATATAATATACTAATTTATATTCTATATCAAGTGACTAGAATATCTATTATCTTAATATATGACTAATAAACTATATACCGTATATATTATATACTAACTATAAACTAGATATAATAATAATAAAACGATGATGATAATTATAGAAAAACTATAAAATAAGTATATATTAGTTATTATATGTTTTATATTAAGTAATATTGTGAGTACCGATAGTATTATTATCTATGACTACCACCACTCACGGCAATGCTCCTTAGAGAATAGAGAGGAGGGCAAAAAAATAAACAATAATTAAATAAATAAATAAATAAAATTAAAATATAAAGCAAAAAAATACAGAGGTGCAAAATAAGGAAAGTTAAACCCACCCTGACCCCTTGTCCTAACGCAATTCCTCTTTGGTCGGCGCTGACGTCGCGCGACTTACATTATAGAAGAAGATTAAATATTGCGGGGAAAAAAAAAGAAGGCAAGGAGTTCACAAAAACAGATTGGCTGAAAAGAAGGAGGCTCACCCACAACGAAGTGGTCTCTTGAGTGCGCTCAAATACAACAGAATTTTCATAGAGAAAAGCGCCAAACCTCTTTTTGTGCGTTTTTTAAAGAAACAGAGGGGCGAGAGAGTAGGTGGGGGGGGGCGGACCCGGGGGGCAAGTGTCCGGAGGTGCTCTGAGAGGTCTAAATTCTCGCGAGAACCTGCCGTTGTAATACCTAGTGAAATGAGATACATGGCACCAATGTCACGACGCAGAGAAAAGAGGGTCAAGGAGTCAGAGCAGATAATGTGGACAGCCTTTATAGGCCTGCTATAGCTCTTTATGCCTCAAACTCTATCCAAAGGAGGGTGGAACGCAGATACCATCCACTCTATTAGAGGCTGGGAAACAGTATTCCAACAGGGTATGCGAATACAGACCTTTGATATAACTAGGAGTATCGAGCAGAGAAAAAAATTCACGCAATCTGGAACAAAATTCCCAGCTTTTTTGAGGCCATTTTAGCCTTAACCCGATTGATGATTGAGTCTCCAGACAATTATCACTCCTATTTATGTTAGTGATATTAACTAGTAGATCTTATTTCCCTATAATATTATATTACTACTATACACATCTATAGTATACTATATCCATACGTATATATATATATACTTTATAATATATACGTATACATATACATATATGAGTATATTAAATTATATTTATTGGCAGAGTATAATGGTGATGTAGAGATATTAATAATATATATATAGAGTCATGACTATATTAATTATATAACGAGGTATAGCTGTCTTGATTATTTAATGTTTTAACTAACTATAATACCTCCTGTAGTATATTAAATACTTCCTATCTCTACCTTATATCTATCATATCATATATTACTATATATTCTTTCTATTACTTATGACTTCATCTATTCTACTCTCTCATCTACTATTCATTACTATATCATATCTGCTATATTATTCTCATCTCCTCTATCTCTCTTCTATTCATTACTCACATCTCTTACTACTCCTCATCTCCTGACCTCTTCCTTCCGTTGAGTAGTAATAATAGCGGTAGTACAGTAGTAAAAATTATTTATACAATTTCTATATATTATATATATACTATAAAACACATTATATACTATATATAATATATAATATATTTCATATAATTATCAGTAGTATTATATTATGATATCATTATATAATTAAGCTTTGGCGCGCACACACTCACACATAAACTACAACGCGTATCGAATTTTCTAATTACATCATGTATTAAATATGATATATAATATAGGAAAGCACTATATTACTTATGGAATTATCTCTCCATATACATTAAGAAAAATATATATAATCATGGATATTATTATACAATCTAGTATATATATATATATACTACCTACTATATATATATTATAAAGAGTACCCTATTTCCATAAAGTTGGCCAACGTGTCGGGACTATATGTCATTTCTCTCCTGCTTGTTCCTCCACTTCACGAGTTGTGCCTATGTTCTCTTGAAGACTCTCTTGTAGGTATTAAAACTGCAAGTGTAGATTGAATATTTTATTAAATCACATTTTAATTTTACGCTTTCGTACCAAAGTTTCCCGTTCATATTTTTTTACGAACGAGATTTAAACATCAATGTCTCGTTGACTCAAAAACTCAGTCAAATTAACTTTTATGTCCTCTACGAGAAGAGAGAGAGTAGAGAAGAGAGAGAGAGCAGAGAGAGAGCAAGAGAGAGAGAAGAGAGAGAGAGTGAGAGAGATGAGACACAGAGAGAGTGGAAGAGAGAGTGATGAAGAGCAGTCATGAAATCATGGAGATATAGCAAAAGACTTATATTCGAAAAAATATCAGTATATTATATAAATAAGATATTGAATATGATTAGTAATATACCCACAAAGTTATAGACACATACACTAGAAATTTATGAATAGATATTTCAGTATAGCACACCCTAGCTTGGAAAATACATATTAAAAGAACCTTCATAACAAAAACAGTCAGTGCTCCCCAAAAAATGCTTAAAAGAGCTATAATGAACTGACATTCATTTCTCTTATGACTTATCTACAAAAATGCAAATCTATCTCTACTTGTCTATATTTATAAGTACGATAAGTACTCGATCTTAAACATTACAAATATTAAATACTATTTTTATTTTGATCAAATTGATATAATGAGCCTTACTACATTATAATCACCCTTAAAGCGGCAAGCGCATTTTTACCGAAAATTTTAATTGTAGTGCTCAATTTTATACAATTATTTTGCTGTACAATTAAAATGTTATATATATCAAGATTTTATTACAATAGATAACCTTATTTTTTTATTTAATCTTATTATATATATATACTATACGTAGTGAGTATAGATTGCACTTTTGTAATAATTCTAAGAACAACTGAATATCGGTTCGAACTTTCAGCTCGTTTAATGTTCTAATTATTAAGAAATTTCTGGTTACTATTTTTTTTGCAAGGTTTTCATTCTTATACTATTATTTTTATACTATTAAATTGTACTAATTAATTATATAATCTAGATTTTTAGCTTAATTGATTGATATGATAATCTATTTTAATCATATCTATATCTGATTTTCTCCTTTCATATAAATACTGTATTTGTTAAAAATTTGCAAACGCCATTATGATTTCTCGTCTACCTCTCTCTCTCTCTCTCTCTCTACTCTCGATCTCTCTCTACTCTCTCTCTCTCTCTCTCTTCATCTCTTCTATCTCTCATCGCTCCTCAGCTCAAACTCTCTCTCGCTCTATCTGCGAGTGAGACATAAAAGTTAATTGTTGAACTGAGTTGCAGTCAAAACGAGACATTTATGTATATAAATTGCTAAAAAAAAATGTTAGAGTGCGTAACTTATCAATGAGCGAAGACAACTGTCAGTAAATAAGAAGTAAATGTGATTAATATAAAAATATATTCAAATTCTAAATAAATCAGATTAACTACTACAAGAGAGTCTCAGAGAACATCAACAGCAACTCATGTGTTAAGTGTAGGAACATACACGACAGAAAATGAGCATAACTCCGACACATTGCCACTAGAGAATGGTTCTCTGACTTATCATTTTATTAAACTTTATATATATATATATATATATATATATATATATATATATAATTATATACATTATATCTATTAATATCGTATATTATTTATATATATTATATATATATATATATATATTAGTACTATATATAATAAGGAGTTTGTGTGAGTGTGTGCTAACCGTTTCTTATTACTTATGTTTTAAATAGTAATTATATATAACTACTATATATTATATATATATATATATAAGTATATAGTATATATATATATATCATAAATAATATAATATACTAAATACTATATAATATCATATATTATATAGATATATGAGTATATATATATGCAATATACGATTATATATATATATATTATATTATATATATATATGATAAATAATATATATATATAATAGGTATATATAGTGAGTGAATAATATTAATAAATATATATAGTAATATATTATATTATATTATAGTATATATATATATATATATATTCATATATTATATATATATAATATATATTATAATATATTATATATATATACTACTATATATATTGAAGAGGATAAATATTGATAGATATTATAAATAATACAAGTCAATAGGAAATTTTCTGGATAACATGACAAAAGATAAATAGTTGAATTGCTTCTCTCTTCAACTACTTTCAAATATCCGTTACTAAAATGCCTCAAAAGCTGGGATTCTGTTCAGATTGCGTGAATTTTTTCTTCTGCCTAAATTACTCCAGTTATATAAAGGTCTTATTCACCCCTAGATGATACTGTGTCCCTACATTTGGGGTGATCTCGGTTCCATCCCTCCTTTTGATAGAGTGGAATGCTAAGGCTAAGAGGCGCCATAAACAGTCCATACTCGTCTGACTCCCTATGACCCCTCTTTCTCTGCCGTCGTGACGTATGTGCCTTATCTGCGTTTTCTATTAGTTATTACAAGCGGCAGTTCTCGCGAAGAATTGACGCTCGTCGATGTCCTACACCACTGCGTCGCCCTTCTAACCACAAGAGCGTAGCCTTTTTCTCTCATGAAAAATTCTGTTGTATATAAATGGAGGACTCAAGAACCAACTCGTTGTGACGTAACTCCTTCTTCCAGCCAAACTGTTTGTGGAACTCCTGCCTTCTTTCTATTTTTCCCGCAATATTTAATCTTCCTCTATTCAAAGTCTGTTTCTGCCATGACTTGAGAGAATTGCCATACATTGCGTTCTAGGCAAGGGTCAGGTGGTTACTTTCATTTATTTAAAATTTTTTTTCTTGATTTTAATTTATATTTTCTATTTATTTAGTACTATATTTGTTTATATTTTTTGCCCCCTCCTGTCTTGAATAGGCATGCCCCGGTGAGTCGTGGTATCATGCTAAATTATTACTCATCATGTATCCTATCACTATAATATATATACCCGGTAATAATACCTATATATATATAACTAGATATATATATATACTATAATATATATATATACCCTACTAATATATACCTATATATTATTCCGTATAATAATATATATATTACCTATGATACCTAGTATAGCTATATAGATATAGATATAAGTATATTTATATATATATATATAGTATATATAAACTACTACTATATATTAATATATTATATATATATATATATGGAATATATATATAATATATCTTTGTATATATATACATCATATTATAAGTATAATATTATATATATATATATTATTATATATTATTTATATAGGCTTACTATTAATATGATACTAATACTATTTATATATATATATAATATATAATAGTAATATATATATATAGTATAATATATATAATATATATTACCCTATATATATATACACAAAGGTGGCCACCGTTAATGGTTTGACAATAAACGTCGTTAATTTTTCATCGTTAACAAAAAATATTACGACTTATATCATAAAAGCGTTTAGCGGTAAAGAATGCTAGCCGGAAGTTAACGTTAATCGTTAACGTAAACCGTCTTCACAATATGTAGGAATAGTATAATTATTGAATAATTTTTTTATTATGAAATAAAATATCTTCTATACAATAGTAATTAATCATATTAGCTTATCAGACAAATTAATAAGGCTTTGACCTATAGCAATGCTTTTGCCGCTTTCCGAAGAATACTTCCAAAGCGCGTAAATACGACTTATATAATTAATACTCAATACCTCGTGGGTCCGTACACAGAATTCCTCAGTTCGAAGCTTTATTATAACAGCATAATATACAATATCCATATCATTATCATACATCAAAACTGAGCAGGAAGTTGCATAAGTTTCGAATATGCACTGCAGCCTAGAACGAGTTCCTGAATAGTCGACATACGCGCATGCGCGCATGTCAGATGTAGTCTTCTCTAGGCGGGTTGTCCACATACTGAGCGAATGGCGAGTCCTGAGCAGTAATAAGCTTTCTGTGTCGCTACAATTTGTTAAGTGTGGAATCTGTAATTACCGTATTCAACGTGCGGTATCGTTTACGGCTTCCAATGTGACCATCCAGTAATCGAAAAAAACATTCGCATTTGTGCTGTAGGCAATTATGCCATACCTATATGAATGGTTCTTTGTAAAGCAAAAAGTGACAGTAGACGAGCCCCAAAGTGACTGTAACAGGATGTGGACCTATCAGGGCCTCGCTTCCTTCCATAGTCCTAAGAAGATCCGTTCGGAGAGCAAGCCACGAACTGAAGCGAATGCCAAAAAAAATGACGTAGTGGAAGGTGTTAAGGAAACGGTTACACATGCGTGCATACCGGTTGCAGTTTGTACATGCTTTAAAGGCCGACGACTAGGCTCTACGGTTACTTTGCCTGTGCAGTGTTAAGTCGAGACGATGACCTTCTAGATCGTGTATTGGTTTAGCGATTGAGTCCACCTTTCATCTCCTCAAGGGAAAGGTGAATGCCCATAATGTTTCGATCTGGGTCTGCAAAACATTCCGCTTCATGCGAACTTTGTAAGAACACGAACGTTGAATTCCCCAAAGGTATACTTTTCTGCGCCATATCCCGAAGCCCAGGTCAATGCGCACCTCTCTTTTCGCAGAAAGCATACCGTGAATAAAGGTCGCCATCTCGAATGTTAACAACAAATTGCTCTTTCCACAATTATGATAGAGGATGAAGCGGTAAACTTTATATGGCAGCCAGATGGAGCCCCTCCACATTGTAGTCAAATAGTGCGAGCGTGGTTGAACGACTTACTCCCAGCTCGTTGGATTGGTCATAAATGGTCCAGACGACAGAGCCCTATATATCTGGCCCCCCCGGTCCCCGCGAGACTTAACGTCCATGTGATTTCTTCCCTATGGCCTGCCCCAGTTATAACGCAGAGTTGAAAAACGCAGAATGAACATGGCGCTTCCTTCCATTACTCCCGCACTGTTAACCAATGTTTGGAAGAATTGGATTATCGGCTGAATGTCTCCCCTATAACAGAGGGGGCACATTATTGAACATATGTAATAAATACAACTACTACATTAAATCGAAACTTCACTTTGATGCTGTTGATATTGTTATATACGCTGTTATAATAAAGCATTCAAACGGGATGATTCTTTTACGGACAAACCGTCTAGAGTTATCAATTGTAAAAAATAATAGGAATATGTCAACTTAAATTTTAATACAAATATGTATATTTTTTATAAATTACAAACCTTATTATGAGGCCAAGTTCTTATATTTTCACTAGCGCAAAAGAAGCCAGTTCAAGTAACTATCGAAAGAAGTTAATGACTCATTTAACGTCAACAGTCACTGTCTCTTTTTTTTTCTTCAGCAAACAATAAGAAATGAGAAACAGCAAAAGAAAACACGTCAAACATTTCTAAACGGGATAATAACCTTGCTTAAGAATAAACACATTTTGAGCCATGAGAGAAGCTTTAGGAATTTTGGAAAAAAAAGTTTGCTTATCGAAATCGAATCTAATACAATTAAAATCTGATAAGATATATATATATATAAATCTCGTAAATTAAAGTAACGCATTAACGATTCGTAGGGAAAAATGAACTCTAATAGTCCGTTTACTTCTTTTTCGAAAATTAACGAAAGCGTTAAAAGTTAACGAAAAATTTAGTTAATTAACGGATTAACGCTTTAACGCGTATGCCCACCTTTATTATATATATATATATATAGGTATATATATATAATATTATTATATATATATGAGTTACTTATTGATATATATATATATATAACAACTATATATAGTATATAGTATATATATATATATATAATATATATATATATATAATATATATACTACTAATATATTAGTATATATTATATCGTAAATATATCATATAATATAATATATGATATACATATACATATACGTATATATTATAAGAGTCAAAAAAGAAATAAAACTTTTATGTTAGAAACATATTTCCTGAAGATGCAACTTCAATTATAAAATTATAAATGTTTTTACTGAATCGTCGAACTGATTATCAAAAGAAATCATTAATTTACGTAAATTTAATCATATAACTAGCTGGTAGTTGACTATTATTTGTCAAAATTCTTTAATTACTTGTTTTATTTAATAAAACACTAAATAGTTCAACATCATTAGATGAAGAATTATTTTAACAACCTTGATGCGAAGATTACTTAAATTGATTTAGTATGAAATGGATCTTCATTTGCAGAGCAAATATCATACGTATTATTGACTATCAATACATATATATAATGATAGTCAAATTTCATCCATTCTACTCTTTACTTGTCTTATATCATCACATATGTATGGAAGAGTGAAAGAAACGTGAATAAAACAAAGGTTAAATATTGTTTGGGTGCTTTAATGGCAATTAATACTTCATGTTAGGGTTGGCTGACTCACCAGGTGAGGTGTCGTGCTGTGTAATGCAGTGTATGGTGCTGTTTGGTGTGGAGCGTGGTGCGTATTGAAACATCATAAAGTTGAGGTATACGAGAATATGCTTTAATGAACTCATCTAGATTCAAGATTATGTAATAATAATTCAGGTTAATTTGAATAAAAAATTAAGTTATTTAAAAGCACACAAAACTTAAGCAGTCCAGTATTAATATTCAAAAGCCTCAAAGTATAAAATTTCTTCTATTTTTATAAGGACGTTTCGTGAGCGTAACTTCCTACTTAAATCAGTTTAACTAGTGAAATATTATCTTTGAAATTATAATTGAGTTTTATTGTTGAAATAATATTTAAATTGTGTGTATGTATGTGTTTAGGTGTGTGTGTGTGTATGTGTGTGTATGTGTGTGTGTGTGTGTGTGTGTGTGTGTGTGTGTGTGTGTGTGTGTGTGTGTGTGTCTGTCAGTGTCTGTGAGAATGTGTGTGTATATTAATATATGAATAAACAATTTGAATTATATATAAATATATTTTTTTTAGGTTTAAACTAAATCAAAATTATTTAAATTTGTATAATTAAAATAAATAACAATTATGTAAAAATATGTTGACTTAACAAACAAGCTAAAAAGAATGTAAAAATATTATCATAAATATTAACTTGAATTTTCAAAATAAAATTAAAATAAAAACAACAAAAAGTAAAACAAAATTTTAACAAATAATTAAAAAAAAAAAAGTCACAAATATTTTTCTCTCATACAAAACGTTATAAAATTCATAACGATGAAAATGTTGGATGATTTAAATTTCTTTTCAATATTTTCAATTTGACCGGAGAAGGAGGCCGTGGGGGGACAAAGAAGCAACAAAGTGAAACAAGGGGGGAGCCTGCGTGGGGATTAAAATGAGAATGATAAATATTCGTTGCATTTAAAAATATCAACTTCAATGATGTTTATATTGCATTCTTTTTTTCCCCCTTTGTTATATTAAAGGAAATCCTCTTAACAGGCAAAGAAAATTCTCGTGCCTCAGATTGGATTTCCTTTGAATAAAACGACAGACAATGAAAACAAAATCCTTTATATATATATATATATAGTATATTATATATATATATATATATAATATATATATATATATATATATATATATATATATATATATATTATATATATATATATATATATATATATATATATATATATATATATATATAGTTATATATGATATATATATATATATATAAGATTATAATATATATATATAATATATATATATATATATATATATAATAATATATATATATATATATATAATATATATATATATATAGTAATATATTATATATTTATTATACTTATATATATTATATATATATAATATATAGATATATATATATATATTTATATAGTAGTATATATAATATTAGGATGTGCCAATATTCGTAAGTATTCCGGATTCGGCCTATCGGCAAAATGCCGATATTCGGTATTCGCGCTTTTTTGCCGAACTATTCGGGAATATTGAGCTTTATAAATAATAAATTACGTCAACATAAGGGAAAGTTATTTCAATTTAAAATTGAAATTTTAGAAACGATCTTATCAAAAAATAAAAAAATATAGCTACGAGTGAACAATTGACTGCGAAATTAATCATCGCAATCACCGCAAGCTCGTTGAAACCATTCCGCGTGCACATGTTTAAGATTTTGTGATACGGGGTAATGGACCAAACATGGTAGCTGGTATAAGGGAGAGTGGCTTGCTATCAATTCCATGTTTTATTCACATGTTGCAACTATGCATTCACGATTCAATATTATGTCAGAAGTCTGTTAAGATATTTTATTTACTTTGCAGAAGCATATCCTCTCATTTTCATCATTCAGCAACGGCAGCTGCAAAGCTTAAAACTCTACAGATGCAGCTGAATGTCAAACAGCATAAATAAATTCAAGACGTTTCTACACGCTGGAACAGAACTTATGAATATGCTTAAATGATTGTTTGAACAAAAAGTTTCCCTATCCATATACGCTGCTGAATGCAATCAGAAATGTTGACTGATTTTCAGTTGCAAAATTATTCCATTTACTTGATCCATTTGACAACCTCACTAAAACAAGCATTAAACGTGTATGAGTAACAAGTCCCCAAATGATCCCTTCCATTTTAGCATTAAATCTATTTTTAAATAAGGCAATTAAAAGCAAAACTTCAGGATAATTACACTCGTTGAAGAGCTTAAGAAACCAGTAGAAAAATAGACTTTCTAAGTTTCTATGTGATAAATCTTTGTGTGTAGTTACTTTCTTAATTCTGCGATTCAGCTAATTTTCAACATAATCAGATGAATCAAGTAAAAAATTAATGTGCGTGAGCATTGGAAAGAAATGATGAAAAATTTTAGCTCCTGACTCTTCTGCTGACGATGATTCACGTAGTGGGGAAGTGAAGCTGAAGGTTCCATTTTCACTTCTTTAATGGATTGTTTTAAGAAATTGCGGAATCAAAATCGTCATACAGAAAAAAAAGTGAGTGTGAAAAAAGAAAGTCCCATTCTTCTGACGATGTGATTATTATACATAAAAGTAAAAGGCTACTTACGGAATTACATTCAAGAAAATAAACAAATATATAAGTTTCCCTACTTTGACCAGTGAAGACATAAAATTCCCTTCAATTTGGTGAAAAACACTGGAAATAGGTTTATATTTGAAAAAAACTAGCAATAAAATACCTCTCAGCTCACCGCCATCAGTCGAAAGTGAAAGAATATTTAGAACAGGCGGAAAATATTTATAAGACCACAAGAAATAGTTATCCCCTGAAAATGGAGAACTGCTAATGTTCTGTCGTTTTAACCTTAGAGCTTATTCAAGTGAAGTTTAGTTTAATATCTTTAACTACGAAACTTTTCAATTTCATTTAATATTTTTAATATGTGAATGTTTTGCTATAAAGAAATAATTATTTACTTTTTGTTTTATACTTTGTATATAAACTGGTAAACATAAAATTCTTGGACGGTTTTGCAATGATTATT
>JABUQX010106225.1:17500-20000 GCA_015478945.1 Trachelipus rathkii | reverse complement strand
ATAGTTGTATTATATGTTTAAAATATATCTATCAAAGACATGTATTATATGTTCCTTTTTCATGGCTCACACAATATCCAATATATATAAAATATATATATATATATATATTATATTTATATATATATATATATATATATATATATATATATATATAATATATATATATATATATATATATATATATATATATATATATATATATATTTAAAACTAATAGACACTCTGCAAAAATGCAAATAACAAAAAAATTTTACAAATCTGTGTTACACACAAAATACTCACAAAATTGCGCTGTGATATTGCAAAAACGATTTACATTTTTGAATCAGCAGATCAATAATCAATTTGCAAAACCCCGTCAAGAAATTTTAGTTTACCAGTTTTTAATACAAAAGTAATAAAACAAAAAGTAAATAAATATTTCTTACCTATAGTAAACCATTCACATATTAAAAAAATAATTAAATGAAAATTGAAAAGTTTTCGTAGTTAAAGATATTAAACTAAACTTCACTTGAGATAAGCTCTAAGGTTAAAATGACAGAACATTAGCTATTCCTCCATTTTCAGGGATAACCTATTTCTTGTGGCTTCATAAATATTTCCTCCTGTTCTAAATATTCTTTCACTTTCGACTGATGACGGTTGAGCTGAAAGGTATTTTATTGCTAGTTTTTCAAATTCATAAAACTATTTCCAGTGTTTTTTCCACCTATTGAAGGGAATATTATTGTCTTCACTGGTCAAAGTAGCCAAATTTATATATTTGTTTATTTCTTGATGTAATTCCGTATGTAGCCTTTTACTTTTATGTCCAATAATCACATCGTCAGAAGAATGGGACTTTCTTTTTTCACTCTCACTTTTTTTTCGGTATGACGATTTTGATGCCACAATTTCTTTAAAACCATCCATTAAAGAAGTGAAAATGGAACCTTCAGCTTCACTTTCCCCACTACGTAAATCATCGTCGTCAGCAGAAGAGTCAGGAGCTAAATTTTCAGCATTTCTTCCATGCCTCAACGACCATATTTTTTACTGATCATCTGATTCATTTTGAAAAATTAGCTGAATCGCAGATCTAAGAAAGTAGCTACACACAAAGATTTATCACATAGAAACTTAGAAAGTCTTTTTTCTACTGATTTCTTAAGCTCTTCAACGAGTGTAATTATTCCACTGAAGCTTTTGCTTTTAATTGCCTTATTTAAAAATAGATTTATTGCTAAAAGGGATCACTTGGCGACTGTTACTCACGTTTAATGCTTGTTTTATTGATGGTTGTCAAATGGATCAAGTAAATGGAATAATCTTTGACACTGAAAATCAGTCAATATTTTCTGATTGCATTCAGCAGCGTATATGGATAGGGAAACTTTTTGTTCAAACAATCTTTTAAGCATATCATAAGTTCTGTTCCAGCGTTTAGAAACGTCTTGAATTAATTTATGCTGTTTGACATTCAGCTGCATCTGTAAAGTTTTAAGCTTTGCAGCTGCCGTTGCTGAATAGTGAAAAATGAGAGGATATGTTTCTGCAAGTAAATAAATATCTTTAACAGACTCTGACATAATTGAATCAGTGAATGCATAGTTGCACATCGCTGAATAAAAGATGGAAATGATAGCAAGCCCACTCTTTCCCTTATACCAGCTACCATGTTTGTCCATTATCCCGTATCACTAAATGAATTCTACTTTTTAGAATATTGAAAAATGTCAAAAGCCCTTATTTAGATCTGACAAATGACAAGCATTTTCGCCCTATTGCCTACAAAATTTGGCTTATATTTTTATTTTTTTTAAAAATAATTTCAAATCAATTTTAAAATTGAAATAACTTTCCCTTATGTTGACGTATTTTATTGTTTATAAAGCTCTTCGGCCCGAATAGTTCGGCAAAAAAGCCGAATACCGAATATTGGCATTTTGGCCGAATAGGCCGAATACCGAATACTTTACCGAATATTCGGCACATCCCTAATATATTTATACATATATATATATATATATATATATATATTATATATATATATTATATATATATAGATATATATATATATATAT
Organism: Trachelipus rathkii; assembly: GCA_015478945.1. Classification (NCBI taxonomy): domain Eukaryota; kingdom Metazoa; phylum Arthropoda; class Malacostraca; order Isopoda; family Trachelipodidae; genus Trachelipus; species Trachelipus rathkii. Next base: position 17,931 of record JABUQX010106225.1, on the reverse strand, counting down.
TATATAATATATATATATATAAATATATATATAATATATATATATTATATATATATAGATATAATATATAAATATTATATATATATATATATAAATATATATATATATATATATATATATATATAATATATATATATTTATACTTTTTTTAAGCCTTAAGAAATAGATATAGAAGGATTTATATTTTTGTTTATTATGTAAACACATATTAAATTTAATAATATATATATATATATATTTAATATATATTATAAAGGATTTGCTTTCATTGTCTGTCGTTTTATTCAAAGGAAATCCAATCTGAGGCACGAGAATTTTCTTTGCCTGTTAAGAGGATTTCCTTTAATATAACAAAGGGGGAAAAAAAGAATGCAATATAAACATCATTGAAGTTGATATTTTTAAATCAAAGAATATTTTCATTCTCAATC
>JABUQX010106225.1:0-5000 GCA_015478945.1 Trachelipus rathkii | reverse complement strand
ATTATATATATATATACATATATATATATACATATTATATATTATTATTATTATATATTACATATATATATATATATATATTATTATTATTATTATTATTATTTTTATAAATATCTAATATATTATTTACATATTGTTATTCATCATATATATATATATATATATATATATATATATATATATATATATATATATATATATATGTTTTGTTATATATATATATAAAAATATATATATATATTTATATATATAAATAAAAAGATATATTTATATATATATATATATATATATATATATATATATATATATATATATATATATATATATATATATATATATAAGTAGGAGGGCCTTGTTGAAGAAATATGAAGGAATCAAATAGATGCTAAAGGTTAAAAGTTAATAAAAATTATTACATTTATAAGCTATTTAAATACATTCATGAGCTTTCGTTCCTATATGCTGGAACCTCGTTCAGATGAAATTATTTATAAACTAACATTAAAAAAGCAAAAATTACTGAGTTATGTAAGATTTAAATTTAAAGTTTGGATAATTTAATTTTGTTAAAAAATTTTGTGGTGCTCAAAATATTATTTTGTATTATGTCAATGTTGTAATCACCTTTTTGTTTATTGAAATTATTTGAATTAATGATGCAAAAAGATTCGATGAGTTTACGTTTTTGTAAATTTTGTACATGGAGAATAGGTGTCATTTGGTTAATGTTAATGGAATGATTGTAAGTAGAACGATGGAGTGTCAGGGAAGAATTTTGATTATCATGTAGAAGGTCATGTTTGTGTTGATAGAGTCGACGTGTAAGATCATGGGTTTCACCAATGTAGAGGGAGTCGCAATCTTTACAGGGAATTTTGTATACACATTGGGAAAGTTCATTAAGGGGGCCGGGTTGATGAATATGAGGTTTAATTTTTTTTTTAATTATTTTAATGATGTTTAAGTTTTTTTAGGTTCGTTTAAGTGAAGGTGATTGCTTGGTTGTTGATGGTCTAACGTAATTTCAATTTGCTAAAACTGTTTATAGCTAGTGAAATAAAAGATCCAACATTTTGAAGTTTAGGAACCAGGATCAGTTCATTAAAAAAGCACAATGAAAAATGTTTGCAAGATATCTAATGATTTGCATTTCATAATTTTAATAAATTTGAACGTTATGATAAATTTTTTTTTTTTTTTTTTTTTTTTTTCAATATAAAAAAAGTGCCTTTCAGAATATCTGAAAGACGATTTAATGTAATGTAAAGGGCAAAATTAAAGGAACAATATGCAAACTAAAGGATGCAGAAAAAGTCCGGATGTTAGATGCTGGTTCATAGAAGTAAGTGAAAGTGGTACAGTTTTAAGTAACGATGAAGGTGGGAGTAAACGAAACTTATTGAATATAATTTTTTTAAAATGTTTTAAAGAATTGTTGAATACAATTTTATCAAAGAATTATTGAATACATATATATATATATATATATATATATATATATATATATATATATATATATATATATATATACATATATATTATATATATTATATATTATTATTATTATATATATTATTATTATTATTAGCATAAAAGAATTTTTATATATATATATTATTTATATATTATATATTATATATATTAATAAATATATATATATTATTAGTTTAGAGATATATATTAATACAATTTTTGTTTCAGAGAATTATTAATACAATTTTGATTATTTCAGAGAATTATATATATATATATATATAAATGATTTATTAATACAATTTTGTTAGTTTCAGAGATATTATTGAATACAATTTTGTTAGTTTAGAGATTATTGAATACAATTTTGTTATATATATTATTATATATATTATATATATTATTATTATTATTAATATTATTATTATTATATTATTATATATGTATATATATATATGTTATATATACATATATTATATACATATATATTATATATATATTATTATTATTATTATTATTATATATACATATATTATTGTTGTTTCATTTCATTCCATATATATATATATGAGTATATATATATATATATATTATTATTATTATTATTATTATATATATTTATATATATATGATATATATTATTATTATATTATTATTATTATACATATTATTATTATTATTATTAGATATATATATATATATATATATATTATTATATATATTATTATTATATTATTATTATTATATATATATATATATATATATTATTATATATATATATATTATTATTATATTATTATATATATATACATATATTATATATATATTATATATACATATATATATATATTATTATTATTATTATTATTATTATTATTATATATATATATACATATATTATATTTGTACATATATTATATACATAAATATATATATATATATATATATATATATATATATATATATATATATATATATATATATATATATATATATATATATATATATATATAGATATATATAAATATAGATTGATGTATATACTAAATAATTTCCAAGATAATTGTAAATAAAATGAAATTGATATAGCCCGGTAAAAATTAAATTAGACATAGTGATAACTTGTGGTATCAATAAGTAACCTTCAAACTTTAAAATTAATCTACATGGACCTGTTCATTACATAGAAACCGGTATTCTAGTCCTGTGTTTGTAAAAGATCTCGCCGTCTTCCGAAGATAAACTTAAAACATTAGAAACAGAATTCGACACTCCATGAAGAATGGAGTCATGAGACCGTTCTTTCTTGGCCCTTCGTTCCATCTTGTGCCAACAAACCCAAGGAACTTGAGGCCTCTTGTGGTGATTAAAGATCTTTGCATGCTACGACCAAAAAAGATGGGTATCCACTTCCTCTCATTTAAAGTCTTTCACAACGTCTTCATGGACCAACGGTCTACAGTAAAATAGACCTTCAGAGGGCATATCATCAAATTCCAATACGACCTGAGAGCATTGAAAATTCAATAAAAACTCTTTTCGGCCTTTGAACATGTTTCTATGCCATTTTGCCTTGAAAATGATGAAACTACTTTTCAACCAGTAATGGATTCCATTTTTAGAAAACTCCTCTAATTTATTTACATATACCTAGATGACTCTGGCAAATTTTTAATCATCTTCAGAACAGCATGAAGAAAATCAAGACAGTTTTCAGGCTTCTTCAAGAAAATTCTTCAAAATATACTTTGAAAATGTGAATTTTTAAGTAATCTCTCTACCCATTTGGGATATCAAATTTCTTCAGATAGAATCTCTCTCTCCCCTTCAGAAAAGAACCTGTACTCCACTACCCTCTTCCTAGTTCCAGCAGCTCTTAGAAGATTCTTGGGAATGATCGATTCTACTTTACATTTTATTCCCTTTGTTTGACAAATGACCTTCCATTATCAGAAAAGAAACACCATCCCCAGCATAGACCTCCTACTTGACTGCAAATGAAGAAGCTGCCATCATTGAAATTAAGAATCAACTTCAAAAGCCGTGGCAGTTATTCCATTTTCTTCCAATGTATCCCATCTTCAAATGGTACCAAACAGTAGCTAAACCTCTATAGAAGGCCCCAGATGGTTGATGGACAGGCAGTACTCAATAGATTTCTACAGCTAGCTACTAAGAACAACAACGTAAATGTTCGGCATCTGACAGTGAACTTCTAAAGTAGACCACTATTCCTGTTCTTCACTTTCTCAAGCTAATGTGTTGAAGGAAGAAATTGAAGAAATTTGTTTCATCTTTCATAGTAGAATTAGGCAAAAATGATCGGCAGCAACGTCATCTTTCTGTCTTAACAGAATATGTCTCTTCAATGACCTACCTTAGAGGAGCAGATAACATTGTGGCAGATGCTTTTTCCCGGATATCCTCGGTAACAGTAGATGCCTTCGATTTACCTGCTATCGCTCGTCTTCAATCAACAGATGAAGAAACTACCAGTTTTCAGCCTCGTCTTCATTCTTACCCTCTACAAGATAATCTTCAAATATGGTGTGATACCATCAGCTTTTCCTAGATCATTTTTGCCATAACCTTTGTAGTGAACAAGTGTTCAAAAATTTTCATCAGATGTTTTATCCTGGAATAAAAGCTTATCTTCAAAAATTCAACGTCATACTAAACCACCTATTGCTCCCATGGAAATCCCGTCACAACGTTTTGAAACAGTACATATCGACATCGTGGGACCATTACCTCCATCCTCTTTTACCGATACTTCAGCTCCAGTCTTCAGATATCTTCTCACCTGCATCGACAAGAACACTAAGTGGACGGAGGCAATTCCTCTTGTAAATAAACTAACTTCAAAATCTGTCGCATTTGCCTTCATGCAATGGATATCAAGATTTGGAATTCCTCTCTATGTAATCTCAGATAGAGGACCACAGTTTGAAGGAGAATTTTTCACCGAACTATCAAAATTGATTGGATTTCATAGACTCCGTACCAGCGCTTACCACCCTTCAGCAAATGGTCAAATCGAAAGATTTCATTGATCTCTGAAGAGTGCTATCATGGCGCGGAAACAAAACTGGTTACTCTCTCTTCCAGTCATCATGCTAAATCTTCGTTGCATTCCCGATGACTCTGGGTCTTCTTTCCAGCTGTGACCTGAAAAACACCTCTTTGTCCTTTAGAACTTCTTCAAGCACCTAAAAACAGAGATTCTTGCAACGACTTCATGAGAAAATTTATGGCTCATATGAAACATCTGGATTTTCGACAACTAACACCACTCCAATCCTCCAATACATCATCATTCACTAATGCCGATCTTTAAACCTGTTCTAATAGTCTTACTGAATCGATTGCATTCGGGAGAGCCTTGAGACACCTCTATTCTGGCTCTTTTTACAAGGTTCTCCAAAGGATAGATCGATTCTATTAGCGGCGCACGAAAACGTGCGAAAGCGTTTCACGATAAATGCGGAAACGGTTAAACACCAAACGGAAATGAACGAAGTACAACA
>JABUQX010106224.1:0-5000 GCA_015478945.1 Trachelipus rathkii | reverse complement strand
TCTCCCTACCCTCCCATGAGTGGTGCTAGTCGATCTTGTAGTGTTGATTCAGTCACTATTTCGTTTATCATTTTGATAAACATAACATAAAAACAAGTCTTAATACCACTGATCAACTAGTATATTGGTGGCGTTGGGTACGTAATCGTATATAGTTTTTACATTAATAAACGAACATAGCATACCGGTCTAAGGTGAATACTGAAGTGACGAGACTGACAAACCGTAACACATCTCAAACCAGAAATAAACGGTTAAAATAACAAGTTCCACACTTACACCAGGTTAAAAGTTACAACATTGAGCGGTACAAAAACCGAACCTATTCACACTTTGTCAAGCATATCTCTAGCATATCAGATGTTAATTTACATTAGACAGGTAATATCATACAAAAAAAGTTCACCAACCTTATCCCCAAGTACCATAATACCAAGGATAAGATACCAAACATAGTAGTTTAATCCGTCTGAAAAGCTAAAAATATGAATATATAGCATACTTAACAACATAAAAACAACAGACAAATTTAAACAGCTAGTCATTAACAACTTATCAATGCAGCGGTCTCATTGGACAGAGACTTCTAACTAGATCCTCACTTTACTCTTTTGTAGTTGATATAGCAACATAATCAAAAATTTGGTCACATTTTTTTTTTTATTATTTAAATTAGTAGAAAAATTTTCCTCCTGAACATATGGTGTAATTATTTTTTAAAAAATTTCTAGCATAGTTCTTAATTAGATACAGGAAATTTTATTTAGAGAGTGTCGAACTAAAAAATTCAATTCCAGCAAAAATTGCAATCTCAGGTTTAGATCAAAAATATGTTATTTTTGTAATTTAATAATAGGAAAATATCGTTAGTATTTTATTTACATATTCTCAACCTCTTAGCTTCATTCTTTCGGATTTTAATCAGTCATAATAAGATGGAACCGGTTAAGCGCCGGAGTACCGGAAACCGGAGCCGGAGCCGGAGCCTGGGTATAATTTTTTTTTGTTCATGAAATAATTTTTTTTAGTTATATATGAGAAATATATAATTTCATCTGCATTGGGCTCAGAAGAATGGCTCAACTGAAACAATTCTCAAATAGTACAGCATCCTTAGGATCGGAACGGATTACCGGATCCGAAAGTCAGGCACAGGAGTTCCGAGTGTCGGAGCCTCTCCGGTACGCCACGGGATAATGATTTTTTTTTCCGAAGGAAATATTTTTTGATGCAAACTAGATCGTGATCACATTGAACAATTTTCAAATAGTGCAGAAACCTTTATTTCGGAATCCGGAAGCTGAAGCCGAAGTTTGGAGCTGAGCCGGAGCGCGGAAGCCGGAAGCTGGAAGCCGGATCCTGGCATGATTTTTTTCTAAAAAAAATATATTTTTAGATGAAAAATTTAATGCCAAAGTGACTAGACGCTTAATATTTGCACTGAATCAATTTTTTCAAATATACAGAAACCTTAGTCAGATCCGGAGCCGGAGCCCGGAGCCTGAGGCTCGGTTATGCCTCGAGTAGTACCGTGAGCCGGGATAATAGCCGGAAAGCCGGAGCCGTGGAGCGCTAAGCCTGGTATGAATTTTTTTCAAAAAAAATATTTTTTTAGGTTTGTTATCCCTCGATTTGGACTATACTTGAAAAAATTTAATGCCAGTAAGACATACTGAGCAGTTTTCAAAATAGTGCAGAATCCTTGATCAGGATCCGGATCCGGAGTCGGAGCCGGAGTCGAAGTGGGAGCCGAATCAGAGCCGGCCGTAGTTTGTATTTTTTTCGAAAAAACATTTTTTTAGGTAATAAAAAATCTTATTTGCCAGAGGTAGGGCAACTTGAACTGTGTAACAATTAGTCGAATATAGGTGCATAAAAAACACTTAGTTGGATCCGCGATCCGGACGGGAGCCGGATTTCTGGAATAAATTTTTTTAAGAAAAAATTTTTTAAATGAAAAATTTGTTGCCAGAAGACGTGCTGGGATCTAAGGTAGTTATCAAATAGATGCAGATTATACCTTAGTCGGCATCCGGAAGCGCACGGTTCGGTGCCGGAGTCGAAGTCGGAGCTTAGAGTTCAGATTCCAAATGAGCCGGTGCAATAGTATAAAATTTTTTCAGAAGAATATTTTTTTAGATGGAAAAAATTTATTTGCCGAGAAGTCGCATGTTGCTAAAGATAATTCAAATAGTGCAGATTCTAAACCTTAGTCAGTCCGGAGCCGAAGGTGAAGCGGCAGCCGGGGCCGGAGGCCGGAACCTGGGTATGATTTTATTCAAAAAAAAATATTTTTTTTATGCGTCTGTAAAAAAATGTATTAATTTACTATGCCAGCACTGCACCATTTTCAATCCATGTGGCATTAAACTGATACCTTCAATTTTTTCTTAAATAGTTATATTGCACATTGAATACCTTAGATCAGGTCCCGTTTGCGCTTTGAATCGTCCGGTATGACCGTAATCTAACGGATTCACGGTAGAAGCGTCTGGAATTCAGCTGGTTCTCATACTAATATATTTTTTTCAAGAAATAACTTTCTTAGATGAAAAGAAAATTTATTGCCAGAAGACTTTGCTGAAACAATTTTCAAATAGTGCAGAATCCTTTAATCGGATCCGGATTTACTTGGTGAAGTCGGAAGGCCGGAGCCGGAAGGTCAAAGTCGGAGATGGAGTTCGGGAGCCACTGGAGTATGATTTTTTATTTAAAAATATTTTTTAGGTGGGCAAAAATATTTTTTTGATGAAGGCGATCTACTGAACAATGGTTTCTAAGATGTTGTATCAGAAACCTTAAGGTGTGTAGCCAGGATTACGGAGATCCGGAGCCGGAGGCCGGATCCTGGGAATTGAATTTTTTTTAAAAAAAATATATATTTTTTATTTGGTGAGAATAATCTTTTCATTGCATGTGCCATGTGAACAAGTTAAACGTACTGAACAATTTTCAAATAGTTCAGAACCTTAGTTTCCGGAGCCGAAAGTGAAGTCATGAGCTGGAGTATTAGCCGGAGCTGGAGATTCAGAGCCGGAGGCCGGGACCTGGTATGAATTTCTTTATCAGTTAAATATTTTTTTAAGTAGTAAAGAATTTAAATTGCTCTAAACATCAATTATCAGACGTTCAACTGCACTCGAAAACAAATTTCAATGTAATAAGTGCAGAAAACCTTAGATCGGGTCCGGATCCGGAGTCCATCAAGAGTCCGTGAGTGCCTTATCCTTTGTATAAATTTTTCATAGATGATCTAATTTTTCTTGATATCCGTGGATATAAATGTGAATAATTGATCTTCCATAACGAGATTGTACCTTTGCATTCGGAGAGACAATTTTTTTATATAATAATACGTGCAGAATCCTTAACTTTCTCGTGATCCGGATTGGATTCGGAGGCCGGAGTTATCGACATAAGTCGAAGCCGTAGTATGATTTTTTTCGAAAAAATATTTTTTTTTTGGTTGAGAGCAAATTTTATTGATAGAAGTGTTGAATTAGGTTTGAAGCTGTAACTAATTTTTCTAGAATCATAGTGCAAAACCTTAGTATTCTTAGATTGCATCTCTCTCACTGAAGCGAACGCCTAACTCGGAGCCGGAGCTACATGTCGAAGAGCTAGAGCCGGGAGCCGAGAGCCGGATTCCTGAGGTTATTAATTTTCTTTAAAAAAAATATCTTTTTAGGCGAAAAAACTGTATTGACCAGAAGACGTGTTGAAAACAAATTTTCAATAAATTAGTTTTATCTACGTATCATTCAGCCGCAATCTGCGACTTGTGCGCTCGAGACACTCACTATACCGGTGTGTGTTCTACGCTCACGATCGCACTATCTTTCCGGCTATACTGAGTTGGCGTCTCTGCTTACACTGCCGCTTTCTTCTGGGCTACACTCTTCTCTAATATGATATCTTTAATTCAATCTTCAAGATGTTTGGATCACTGCATCCAACTGAACATTTTAAATAGTGCAGGGAACCTTATGATGGATCGATGCGTTATCCTCGAGAGCAGGATCCGTGGTAGATCTCTTAGCTTATAAATATTCGTTTCTTCAAGATAAAATTTAATTTTTTTATAGTTATAAAATATGTATTGCCTAGAATGACTCTCAGTGACTGATAACTAAAGTTTTCAAAATTAAGTTTCTAAATAACCTATTAAGTTTACGGATCCGTAGATTTCGGATATATAAGTCGGATAACCGTGATAGCTACGAAGTTATTAGATGCCGGATTCTCTAGTTTTATAAATAATATTATTTTCAAGAAATATTTTTTAGATGATAAATATAATATTTTAAATTGCTACAAGAAGAGTGTACTATAATCAATGTTCAAATAGCTGCAGATAAATACTATACTCTGTTAGTATTTGGATTCCGATGATCACGGAGTTACTCAGTGATGAAACGGAGTAGCCGGGTAATTTCATGGTATAATTTTTGTTTCGACATATATAAATATTTTATTTTTGTGTGAAAAGTTTTTATGTCACAGATAAGAAGAATGGTTTGACTTATAATAACTCAATTTATTTTTACCAAATAGTTGCAATGATAATACTCTATGATTCGCTATGTTATCTCACTAAGTATAGCCTGGAATCTGGTATATAAGCCTCAGCTAGCACTCGAGGGAGTATGAAACCGGAACCAGATTCTTTGCATAAATTTTTTTACAAAATATTTTTGTGCGTATAGAAAATTTATTGCCAGTAAATAAGTTAAGTCATGTACTACAATTCTCAAAACATTGCAGAAACTATTGTGCGGAATTGGAGGCGGTAGCACTCGATGTGAGCCGGGACCGGAAGAAAGTTTAATTCTATTATATTATTTCTATTTGGATTGAGCTAATAAAAGAAAAATATAATGTTCAACCAGAGTTGAATTGATTCCCAATATTAGAAAAGAATAGTTATATATATATATATTAATTATTATATTATATATATATTAATATATATTATATAATATAATATATATATATTAATA